>CAJNIZ010001225.1:129269-163193 GCA_905231905.1 Symbiodinium pilosum | reverse complement strand
CGCGTTTCAGCGCGACATCCACGCGCTGTCTGTGGGACTGAACTTGTTCGCGGATTTGCCGCGGCAAGTCTGTCATGGCGCCGGTGTACGGGTGCCACTCTCAGCATGACCGCTTATTGCGGTCGTCAATAGTCCACCAGCGGCGACATCTTAGTATCGCCTCGCCGTGGTGCTTTCCACTTGAGCGCGCTACTGGTGGGAGAACTTCCTGCGTGGATGAGAGGCCGCAAAAAGCATTACTCCTACAAGATAAGCATGTATGAGCCCTATTTCCTCGAAAGCCACATCACGAAAACGGAAACTTATGGGCGGAATTCTATAGGATAAAATCATGACAATGTCCTGACAGACACGGCAACGGCCATGCTTGCTGGGTTTCAGTGCTTCGTTCGCTGCAGCAAGAACAGCTGCAGCAGAAGCTTCGTTCCCACTCCCAAACTTAATATAATAATGAATGCACAGTACAACGTACGGAACTACCCCCCACCCCTTACCCATTCCCAAACTTACTACAACAATGAATGCACAGTATAACGTACGGAACTACCCCCCCCCCCCCTCCCCCCCTCCCCAACCTATCTATAATGAATTGTAACTAAAACGGTAGTGCCTAGGGGAGGGGGCGCCTCCTGCTACTACTACTACTACTACCACCACAACGACTAGTACTACTAGTACTACGTATCTGTTACGTTTATGACGGTGTGGTTTTCTCCACTTCACCTGCTGAAAACTGGGGTTTCGCGCGAATTTTGAGCAAAGTCCTCTTTGCAGATTTTCACTTGTTTCGTTAGTCCAAGGCTCGCCCCATTTGTCCAAGGATTTGAGGAGTTCTGATGCAATTTTATCATCGCCCCATTAGTCCAAGCTACGCCCCATTAGTCCAAGCTACGCCCCATTAGTCCAAGCTACGCCCCATTAGTCCAAGGGTTTGAGGATTTGTCGCATCAACCTCTAGCACGCGACCAATGTGGCACAGGGACTCCGGTTCCTTGAAAACCCCAAAAGGGACTCCTCACGCAAAACTGTGTCCACAACACTTCCCATTGTGCGGCGACCCAGACCAGTCACGCGAGCCAAACTATCAGCTGTGGGACGCTACATGATAGGCATGGAGCGGAGAGCCACCAAGTTTTCAAGCAAGTGTGCAGGCGTCAACGTTGTTCCCCCAAACGAGGAGAAGAACAACACATTGACGTAGCCACCACAACTTCGGCCAGCAGTGTACAACTGGGCCCTGTTGCTTCCTCGCTTCTGCACTTCACTGAGAACCAAAGTCTGCTTGGGGCAGTGACAGCACTTTCCGAGGCCATCTGCATAGCCGAGCCGCCGCAGCTCCTCCCACGCCAAGCGGGAACTCCCTAACAGCTCACGAGTTCGCAGAACGTCTGGGCGCTAGCGCTTCCTGTCCCGTTCTCTGTCGTCGGCTTTGCCACAGTACTGCAACTGAGCCTCGATTTTGCAGCGCTTGTCTTTCCTGCCATCCCTGCCAGGCTTCTTCTTGATGCCTGGTCGCGACCGCAGACCCTTCAGTTCACGTCTCAACTTCTGAATCTCCTTGCCGGCACGGGAAGTACAAGTGCTGACCCGATGGTCGCATGCTCCGCACGCTACGCACCGGTGCAGCTGCTTGCCCCTATTGCGCCCCTTCACGAGCGCGCGCTTCATGACCCCCTACCCTAGCAGCCAATGCTGCACTGCTTCGTTCCTGCAACGCGCTGGAGCTATTTCATGTTGTGACCGATAAAATGAAAGTTACATGATCATGCCCATTCCATCTTGCAACATGCTGGAAAATGACACATTGTGAGTGGTGAAAAACAAGTTCATGATCGTTCCCGAAAAACCCTCAAAATCCGCAAATGCAATTGCAAGTTAGGATTATCCAAAACTACTGCAAATTACAGCACTTCAAGCCTCCGCATGCTGAAAAACTATACCGTCACGAACGCGACCGGCGAGTCGTCGTCGTAGTAGTAGTAGTAGTAGTAGTAGTAGCAGTAGTAGTAGTAGTAGTAGCAGCAGTAGCAGCAGTAGTAGTCCTCCTCCTCCTCCTCCTGCTGCTGCTGCTGCTGCTACTGACGCTGCTACTGCTGCTGTTGCTGTTGCTGTTGTTGTTGTTGTTGTTGTTCTTGTTGCTGCTATTGCTACCATGAGCCTTGTTATTCTTACAACAACAACAACAACTACAACAACAACAACAACTACTACTACTGCTACTACTACTACTACTACTACTACGACGACTCCCACCACCACTACTACTACTACTACTACTACTACCACTACGACGACTCCCACCACTACTACTACTACTACTACTACTACTACGACTACTACTACTGCCACACCACGCTTACCACTACTTACTACTGCTTGCAATTTACCATGTACTGCTTAATAGTCACTACTTATTACCTGCCACTTGCTGCTGGCTACTTCCTGTATTACCTAGCTTACTATTCATCCTTCACTGTTTCTACTACGAACACCACCAGCACGCTAACACTAAATCTGTCAATAGCGCTAATGTTAGCAAACCAACACTTACCTAGGGCGGGGACACTCAAGGTATTAGTGCCATAGACACCCGATTTTTTCTTTGCCATGTAATTGTGCTGGTTTTAGAGGTGCTCTTTCCCAGGCCTTCGTTCCGAACTTCAATCATGGCTTTGGGGCATTTGCCTTCAAGGTTTGCGACAGCATTGGGCACATTCGCTGCCCTCTGGATCCTAGCATCACCACGTATGTAAATGTCTCTGTGGTTTGGATCGGATTTGTCGCAACAATGCTTTTTGCACACTGCCTTTGCGGACCTTATGCTTTTGCGGGGCTCTGCAACTGGGGCACGTGCGTTGTGAATTCCTTGGGGGGTCACTTGATTCCGTTCCTCTTCCTGGGCTACAATCCTGGAGCTTTTCAGAGCCTCTTCATGTTCGTCTTTGGCATCTTTGCCATATCCCGCTATGGCGCTCGCTTTGCGGGTGCTTGTATCTTGGCTGGCATTCTCCTGCACGTCATTACCTTTGCTATTGGTACGAACCTCATTTTCTCGGCCCACTTTCCTGATGAGACGATGGCTGTGCTCAGTGTGCTTTGCTCCTGCCCAATCCCACTTCTCATCGCGCGGGTCTTTGCGCCATCTGATTTTTACGAGAAGCTACAGGAAAGCGACGAGGACACAGAAGATGAACAACCATGAAACGTGGAGATCAGGCGAGATGCATGTGTCTCAAGCCTTGGGCTCTGACCGTGCTGCGGAAGCCGAGCTTCGAGACTGGTTGCAAGCAAAGAATCGCATGCAGAGTGCGCGTCAACACCTTCAAACTAATTAAACTTCATGTCAGTGCCTGCACTAAGTCTTCTGGGACCTACATTTGAGGTTGAGCCGACGGCCCCTGTGCCACGGCCCCTGTGCCATTTTCCTTCCTGCTTTTTTAGCGAATTCTCAGGTCCAGTGGTGCCCCAAACATTCAACGGGAGCTTTAACCCCTAGAAGCTTGGTAATGCATTTGCAGAACCTACTTTCAGGACGAGTGTGCTGGGCTGGCTTGAGGCAGTTGATGGTTCAGGATGGATAGTGGGTTTGCAAGTTCAAGCCGTAAGGTATCGTTCCATATGCCCTGCATGGTGTCAGGCTGGTCCTTGACGTCCCTAGACTCCAGCTCTCTTCAACATGGACCATGGCATTTTGTTCTTTGTCTTTTGACCACAAACGCAAGCTGCACACCTGTGGAGGAAGGCGGCACGGACTGGGAGAGTTGGTTTCAGGCGCCCGACTGCCATGCATGTCCTTTGCATGAGGGGCCTGAACAGCCCTGTCCCGGCCAAAGCCCTGAGATCAGGCCTCGGACCTATCAAGCACAGAGCCTACTGCCCGCAGAATTTGGGATCTTAGCCGCCAACCTGCGTAGTTCAGCCTGGCCGGGGTGGTTTAGCCGGTCTGGGCAGAATCGTCGAAAAGAGGGTGAGGTTTTGCTCTTATTTGATCCGCAAATTTTGCCCATAAACTTCAAGTGTGTTTACAGGTGAGTGCCGTAAACTAGGCTTCCCTAACTGGACGTGGTCTAAGACAGCTGTGATGACTCCTTGTAAACCCCGTGCAAGCTCTCGACTGATGTCAGGCCCTAGGTTTGCCACGTAGTCTGCGCAATTGCGTGGATTGGAGGTGTCATAAAGATGTTACGTGTGCCCAAAGACGCGAGGACACATTTCAGCAGCCGGATGTGAACAACACAAATGCGCTCTGGCATCTTGGCTATTCCAACTTGGGGGCTTATTGTACTTTTCAGGGCTCAGGTTTCTTGAAGTTTGCCGCGCTCCTACCAGCCATGAGGGCTTGTCTTCACTGCATGTGCTCTGGTGAGGATGTCCACCTGCCTTGTTGAGCCGGACCCTGGCATTGTGGGAGAGGCATCCTTATGGTTTGGGGTCGTGAGAGGCAATTCAAGTCTCTGGCTGTTTTATAGGGTGGCACGGCAGCCCAGCAATAGATTGAACATGCAGTGAAGCAGAAGCCTGCCAGATCCTCCGGACCACTTTCTCCACGATGCCGGAGCTTCGGTATCTGATGGTTTTCGTGCCCTCCAGTATCTCAGAGGACAGGAGAAAAGGATCCAGAGTTGCCAATTGAAGGCTTGCTGCAGACGGGGCTCAGTGAAAATCAGGCCACTGTTCAGAGGTTTGTGTGTCATGGGTGAGTACTGGACATCGGCAACAGGACGCAGCCCTCAAAGTCCTCCAGCCGTTCCAGTCGCACTTCGTTCAGCTGGATGCCTGTGCCTCAGTCCAGCTCCAGGACGTCGCCCTGCAGAGTGTGCTCCTTCAGAGACCTTCTGCTCAGATGGAGACGGAGGAGCTCATGGCGATGAACCATTGGGCTGCTCCCAGCCCGGCGCTTTCAGATTTTCAGGGGAGTGGCTGATGATTGATATTTCTTGGGTAACCCGCAAGCTCTGCAAATTGCTAATTGATCTGACAATGCCATCGCTAGGCCCCAAAGCCTTGAACCCGAAACCGGTCATCTCAGACTACCCGATTCTCAGGCCCTGAAGGCCATCCACCGATGGTTCTGTGCTGCAACCGCGGGCAGGCCGGACGGTTTGAGAAGGCATTTGCTGTCGATTTCGCATACTCTGCGAAAGAGTCTCAGGGAGTGGAATGCCACACCCAAGGAAACTAGCTTTCAAGAAAGTAGAGATACGGAAGACAAGCCTGCAAAGTTTTGAAGCTTCTTCTTGTCTTCAGGTATACTGGGGTCAGAGGTAGCTTTTTTGAGGACAAACGAGGACAAGCGCCGCAACGGCATGCGAGCCTGATGCCGGCTTCCTCATGAAAAGCGAGACCCTGTCAAAGCCTTGTTGCAAATCCTGGTCTTTCCACTCAATGTCTTCTCTACGTAGCAACGATGTCCTGTCAAACAGCAGAAAGAACTTGGAATACAAAACTTGAGTGGATTCACAGGTAGTGCATGGTCTTCGCAACCCTTCATCCAAAGAGTGAGCCTCAAGTTTCCACGGCTGCAGAGAATTACAAATAGCATCATGCAATTTTTGCATGAAAGAACCGACGAGGTGATGTAGTGGCTAGCCCTGTAGTGATCCATAGTGATCCCGAGTTCCAGGTTATAGCGCCACTTGGCATCCGCATAGCGCGGGTGGAGGACACATCAACTGAGACCTTTCTGTGTCACAAAGATGAAGAGCGATGTGCTTTCCTTGCCACTTGGGAAGTTTGGTTGTTACAAGCCATGAGCCAATTCAGCCTGCAAGGACCACGACAACCTCGCTGCCGTTTTCGATGCGCAGAGCGAGGCGAAGGGCTGAGACCGAAAGAGAAAAGTTTTGTTTTTTGGGGCAGGGGTCAGTGAGTTGACAAGCCACTCTGAAACTACCAAAAAGATTCCTTGAAAACTTGATTCCGTTTCGGAGATGCTGTCATGAGATTTCGAATCCCGCGCTTGAGGTCGTGACAGCCGTTTACGGCGACTTCTTCATCGCGGAGCTAGTAGAGGCGGAAGATTCAAGCTTTCTTATTCTTGTCCTTGGCAATCAGAAGCCGAGCTTCTTTTTGAACAGAAGCCTAAAAGCTCAGTTGCCTTCCAGAACCAAAAGATGAAGGGTTGAGTGACTTGGCCTATTTTGAGGTCTGAACTCCGGCTCCCTTTGCGCTTCTGTTCCTGCCAGCCAGACCGTTGAAATACCCTCTGTCTATGTTTCCGCGACGAAATCCCGCAGGCACAAAATGAAGAGAACCGAGCGCTGGTGGCTGAGGCGGGCGGTTCCAGATTAAGGACTTTTGAGTCTCGTTCTTTTCGGCAACTTGATCTTTCCAACTATCTTTGCTAGTCAGACTTCTGAATTTGAAGCAGCCTGTAAAGACTGAGACCCCAATTCCATTCCTGCTGTGAGCATCTCGTGGCAAGCACCTTGAGCTGGGATTCCTTGCGTCCACTGGTGCTCAAGCTTCTGACACTCGACACCGACAACAGAAATTTGATGTCACCCTCGGAGGTGGATGGACGGGCGGTCGGGCTAATGTGCCTCACATCTGACGTGGACATCAACGTCCGGTGCTTTGCTTGTGCTCTCTGTTTCCAGCTGCGACTTCCACAGCTCCTGCATTGTTGTTCCTTTGCATCCAGCAGTCCCGTGGGCGCGTTTGTCAGCTTTGAGCTCGAACTGATACTAGGTCTTGGCCCAGTGTTTCCAGCTGGATCCATACGACAACTTGCTCAAAGCGCCGTACATGAAGCCTGTTGGCTGGGAATCAAGGGGGTTGTTGGTCTGCGGCACAAGAATTTTGGCTTGGGTCAGAGTGTGATTCTCAGCGCCAGTGCGTTGTTTCTGAACGTCAAAATTCCCTTTTTTTGTATTCTGGTTTGAAGCTCGTCGCATAAGATTGTACAAGAAAGCCAGCTGGTGTTTACATCTATCTATTTGCAAGAGTCTGGGCTTCGCAGTGTTAGATCCACTGCGTTTTATAAGGGATTTGTGCTTGAAGCACTCAAGGTTCAAGTTGTCCCCTCCCCCAAGACCAAAAGAATCGCAGGTGCTAAGTCCTCCAAAGCTCTGCAGTCACTACGACCGCGCTATCCTAAATGTGCGGCTTACTGTGGCGCGAGGGAAGCCTTCAGTGCTGAAGATACGAAAGAAACCCCTGCCTCAGCTGATGTTGCCGCCGCGCAGGCGTGTGCGCGAACATGCAAAAGCTGTGTTGGAAGCGGGTGAGCAGGCGTGCTTCAACATCTTTGGAGCACCCAAGGCATTTCACTTCAATCCTCTGGATGAGGGTTAGGGGACTGAAGAGCTTCGTGGAAGTGAAAGGCTTTAGATCGGTTTATGCGCAGCGTGCAGCATGTAGGAATTGTAGCTGCTCGCCCTCACGCAATCCGGAACGCAAGCAGACTGTGAAGTGTGATTAGTTCTTGGCACGGTCTGGTTTGTGCAGAGATTATCTGGACGCGCCACAATTCCTTCTACATTAGTTTCGATGTGGGCTTTCAGTTGCAGAGTTGAGTCAGCAGTCTTTAGGAGCCTCCCTGGCGATTCTCTTTGTGTCTATGACATTTGTATCGAGCAAAGTTGCAAGCACAGATGCTGCTATCATCACTCCAGGCTGCATCCAACTTCCTGAGCAAGATACGTTTTACCAACGCCTTGATGCATTGCTACATTCGAGACCCCAATCGTGCCTCTTCCAGTTCTCCAACGCCTCGCTGTGTTAAAGGCGTCTCTGTGCTCCCGGGGCGACTTCCTGCAGGCCACAGGGCCACGTGCGTCTTGCGGTCACGAGTACGCCTGTCTTGAAGCTTGATTGGTGCAGCCTACTTGGCGACCAGCTCCAAGCATCAAGTGTCAATGGTATTTTGCCATGTGGGGCTTGAGCTCAAGGGTTTTCGACCTCTGCAAGCTACAGGATCTCAGCACTGCTGGATCTGGGGCATGCGTGCGGATACTCACTGTAACAACCGTTCGAACTTCGAAACCCTAAACAAGCCGTGAACACGCAAGCAGCAGCTTCCTGTGCCTAGTACCTACCTGCATGAAGCTTCGGCACCCCAAAAAACCAAGCCCCGCCATAGCTGTGAACAATGCAAGAGGTCGCCCTGCGCTCCATGGACATGGGGGCTCTCCTGGACTCCATCCCACAGCTAGAGGACGCAAGCAGAACCCCAGAGTGGGGATGACTCAGCTTGCGTGTTTTCTCAATTTGAGGTGCGTGGATGCATATTGGAAGAAGTGAGGACAACAGCTTTCCAAAACCTCTTCATTGCTTTAAGCTTAGCTGTTTCCAAACTTTGGGAACCAGAACTCTTGTCCCACCTTTGTCACTGTCTCTAAGCATCCCTTTCAGGATGGCCGCATCAACGCAGTGCAGCTGCATGGGGCGCTACAGTTTGGGGCCCGGAAGAGGTCTAAGCTTTCAAGGAAGTTTTTCTTCCTGCTTCTGGCCAACAGCCATCACCGGACATCTTCAAAGCAAGATTTAAGTAGTGCGAATTTCTTCTTTAAGTTGCTTTGAAGTGCGGAGTTGTGGACGACTAGTTTGCAAAGTTTTCAAGCTAGAATTGGAGGACTTGAATTGAATCTGAGACTTCGGGATGTAAAGGTTGACGCTAGATCTGAAGAACTGCAGATTCACTTCTGGCAGAGAATTCGACAAAGTCCCGCCAGTCAATTCTTGGAATTTGTGCTAGAGTATGCCAGGAAACCCCCAAAGCTCAGCCCCTTTACCCCGAACCCTGAGCACCTCTTCTCCTGGGAGGATGCAGGAGTTTGCCGATGAAGTGGGTGAGGTGCTGCAGGAGGGGAACTTGGAGTCAAGAGTGTGTCTCGCAGGAAGGCTTCAGGAAGCTAGAGCTGCACATGCCCCGAAGTGATGGTGAGATTTTGGCGGCACAACTAAATTCTAGGACTGCCGGCACCTCACTAGAGCGAGGCGCCCATGATGTCTACCGCCAGTTGGGATATTCCGTCAAGATGAGCTCATCTCGTGCGATCAACAACCCCCCCGCCCCCATGACCTTGAAAGTAAAGCTTCACCCTGTCATGCAGAGCTAGGAAAACTAAGAAGACTAGGATTCGAGGCGTGTTGATCCTGACCTCTAAGAGCAGGCAGAGGCAATCTCTGGCCTTCCAACAAGTTCAGGAGTTTGAGAAAAGCATCATGATGCTCTTCTGGCAAGTGAACTTCCTGGAGCCGATGTTGCAGGACTCAACGGGTTTGTTAAGCGTCCTTCATGTGCAAGATCCCAAGTCGCAGAATCCATAGACATTGCCTTGTAAGCCTGTAGCAACATCTTGCAGGAGAACTCCCTGGTTCTGCCTCAGAAGGTGCCTGGAACTGCTTATGTTCTAACAGGCTTCGAGTCATTGATTCGAGGTGATACCGATCGAAAAAGTCTGTGGCTGGTATTTGTTTTATTCATGTCCCTGGACAGGCCTTGCTGAAAGGACATGTTTGTTGGGTGATTCCAGGGTTTAGGCCGGCGCTTAAGGCTTGAAGCCGCACATGCATGGGCTCTGGAAAAAGAAGGCGCAACTTGTTGGATGACTAAACCGTTGGCTCCAGTGCTGGGCCTAAGAAGTAAGTCATCTGTGTTAACATGATCCAGACGCAGAGCCAGGTGAACGAATGTGTCCAGCTCTTCCAGAGCCTCGACATCACCGAGCGAAAGAAAATCGTTAGCCAGGCAAGGTGATAGTTCGCTACAGCCGCTCATGAAGGTCTTGCATGTTGGGGTTGAGCATCTGTGGCGCGGCGAGGGAGTTCAGGAGCCGAGGGGGATTACCAGACATAACCATTTGTTGGATTTGCTTTGCGGAACGCAGCTTGATTGTGAAACGTCGCTTCAGCACGCTCAGATTCCCACTTAATGGCTTTCATTGTCTATTCGGAACGCAGGGAAGTCCTTTCTATGTTCCAGAGCCATTGCATGGTCCTTCACACCCGTAGAAGCTCCAACAGACCCCCAAAGGACCACTAAGCACACACTGCCTAGACGGGCTGAGATCCTGATGTTTGACAGAGTCAAAGAATTTTATTCCCTTTGATATTAAGCGCAGAAAGCCAGTTGTTTTTCGTCTTCGGGAATGAAGGTGCTGGAGAAGTGGACGGAGGTGCAGGACATCCTGAAGCTGACCAAGGAGTTCACAAGAGAGAGAGAGAGATTTGTGTTGTGGTCCTTGACCTAGGAATTTCCGTGTGCATGACTTTGGGAAATCATCAGTCTAGCCTCCCTTTACCGCCGGCTCCTGCTTGCAACCCTGAGGAGCGGAGCAAGGTAAGGAGCCCTAGCAATTCAGGGCTTGATTAGTTCTGGTCGGGGGCAATCAAGTGCCTTGGACTGGATCAGAAGTGCAAGGCCAGCCTAAGCCTAGGTTTTGTCACTCAAGACGGTTGATTTTGTGCTCAAGGTTTCCAGATTCAGGTGCTGTTCATGTACAACACGCGGGAGGCCTGAGGTTCCAAGCGTTGACCTAAGCCTGAATGCGCATCGAGCCGCTGCAACTTGCGGGAGCACACGGATGTAGGCCCTGAACCTACACTTGGGCCATGCGCGGTGCAAACCAGCCAGCCAGAGACCAACACAAGGCAGCATCGACACACCCACAATCCCGAACAGTAAGCAAATCCCAGCCCTTCTTGCTGTCTTAACAGGAAGCTATCTCCCAGCCTGAAGATGCAGAAGCTCTGGAGGATTTCGGCTTTCTTGGGCTGTATTTATTCCCAGGGTGTCTCTGCCGACGAGTTTTCTAGCCGCATAGCAAGTGCATTGCCATACCGAATGGGGACTTAAGCAGGGTGCTAACGCGTGTGTGCATTAATCGCTTCAGAACTGTGAGAGATGGTTTTCAAGCGCACATGTGGTCGGGATCGGTTGCGGTTGACTGAGGCCTGGGCTCAGACTCTGCACAAAGCCGTACCTAATGACCTAATGCAGCAGCCGGTCCTATATCAAGTGACCAGGCCAGGGCGGTCAACAATAGCTTTGAGTCTCGTTGCACTTGGGGGACTCCTGCTTTGGAAAAGGGAGATCTCAGGCATCTCCTGGTTTTTTCCTGTCATGTCAGACTGCCTAGCCGAGTAATGTTTAGTGGACTTGGGCTGTGACATGTGCCATGTGGGAGCCGAACGCTGACGTGAGGACCTGGATCAAGCATGAAATGACTTGCCATGATGAGTCCAGGGAACCCTCGCGTCTTGCGAGCCCATATCCCAACCCCAGACGTTTCATGTGAATGCTAGATTGACGATCCTTATGCTTGTTCGACGTTCGAAGTGTTAACGCGAAGCCAGTTGCAAGCCAAAGCAAGCTCAAGAGCTGCTAGAGCCTTCGAGCACTTTCATGATGCAATGGGCATGCAGTAAAACCCTGATTCTAGCCACTGCTGTGCCGGCCTAGCTGCTTAAGTCCCTTGTGCCCCCATTCAAGCAGCAGACGCTGTCCCAACTGCATCTCAAAAAGGAAAAAGTGCGAACTTGGTGGAGCCATGCCACAAATGCCCTTGACGAGCCATGCTTCGAGCTGCGGCGTGCGCTCTGCATGTTGCCCTCTTTGCGGCAGGCTGTATCCCTGCATGTTGGGGAATGGGTTGTCCATGCAAGACCTTGGTCTCCCGAAGAAAAGAAGCTTCAGCTTTCATGTCACCGGCACAGCTTGTGCATCAATTTGCAGAGGCATTTGTTGCAGGTTGTAGAGTGCGACTGTGAAAGATGTATGGCTCAAAGGTCTTGCGACCGGTGGCTCTGTTCCGAGCTGGGCTGTCGGGGTGGGCTGGATTTTCGTGGTGTCCTGGCTTCATTTTTCAGACAGCCTCGAGCGGGTTGGCCGGCTCTTGTGCTTTTTCATGAGCAGTTGGAACTTCGGGAATGCAGCCTCAACCTCAGAAGCTATCACTCAACCTTTCAACCTGGTCTGGTTTGAATTGTTGTCTTGCCTCGGCCAGATGCTCTTCAGCTTGACGTTTAGTCGTTAACTCTTTTCCGAGGACCCTCGACTTCAAGTTCTGCAACCAAGCATATAAAACTAGCCAGCAACGCAATTATATGCATGCGGGTGAGTTTCTATGGTGTCTGCGTTAAACGCAATCAGACCCAGATACTCAGCCTTGTTTGGCGACTTTCCGAGTTCTACAAGGAGGGGAGGGCCTGCATGTTTTTCCCGGCTCATGGCTTGCTCTTTTGAAAGGGGTTCGGTCCAGGGTTTTTTGTTTGAGAGCGCCGGGGCACATTCGGGCGGTAAGGGAGAATTGATGGCAGCGGACGCAGAAAACCCTAGTGTCATCGCCGATGTTGATTGCATAGAGGTTTGCATTCTTTTGCTGGTAGGGGTCATCTCCGCAGTCTTCTTCTTTTCTGTGGACATGTGCGTTTTGCGTAAATTACGTATCCATCGTCGAAATGGCTGATAAGAAGCTTCAGTTCTTCAGAAGAGCCAGGAGGAGCTGAAGTTCCTGGTTGGAGCTTGCCGAGAGACGTTGCTGTGTCGCTCGGCTCTATTCCGGCTTTGGGGTTCACGTCTTGGAAAGGGTCCAGGTCGAGAGTTCTTGCGAAAAGGTTCCTGCAACATTCAGAGCTCTGTAAATGGCAAGTCTGCGAAGCACATATCCAGCATTGCAGGACTCGACGCTGTGCTGATTTCAGTCGCTAAACCTGCGCCTGAGGCTTCCCCAACCTCTCCTTCTCTTCGTCACCCGCCTTCTGCTTCTCATTGTCCTCTTGCTCCTTCAAAGCCGCAATCACAATCTAAGCTCCGACAGTTCCAAAGTGAAAGCTGCTGGCTCCGAAGCTAGAACATGTCCCGTCACCACGAATTACAACTAGAACCCTCTATGACAAAAAATATCCTCTACGCAACCTGAGGCATTCTAGTATCTCGACTGCAAGATAGTCTGGGTCTTCGGGCTGGGTTGGCAGAGTGAAGATGAACATTGGATTTATGAGGCAATTGCTGCTGGGAGGTGTTGCAGACAGTTGTCACCTCCACTGCTTTAACTACGTCAACCCAAGGCCTACTATGTGGACAGCGTGGCTGTATACATGGTTGCAGTGATGCACGACAGGCGCGCCCGCCTTTTCGTGAATTGCTTTTCTCAGCAATTTGCACAGCATGCGGAGTTCTGGGTGTGAGTTCTGAGTGTATTTGCACCGTCCACGTTTTGGAAGATCCTGCTGAAACGCAAACAGTTCGCTAGGAGATGTGTCCAGGGATGTGCATGCAATGCAGGCTTCTGCTTCTCGGTGCAACTTTGTCAGTGCAACTCGAAGGTTTTGTCTTTGAGTTTTGTTTTTCATTTTCCGCCTCGCAAGGCGGTTTGACAACATCCACCTGCAAGACAATTTCCTCCTTGCAATTGAATATGTCTGCGGTCGTTCGAAGGCTATCTTGGCTGCAGAGTTCTTGGAAGTAGGTTTTGGCCGGTTCAAAGGTCAGGGTAGGGTGTTGAATCAAGGTTGTTGATGCGGTGATGAAATCCTGGTCAAGATTGTGCACTGCTCGAGAGTTCTGTGCAGTGGTTGGACATGTTGGCTGTGAAAGACGTGCCTCAGTAACTAACTGCCTTTGACCCGCAGGGCTTTGCAGTAATTACGGCGTTTTATACACAAGAGCACAGGTGGATTGATGCTATACGGCCTCAAGACAGCCATAGTGTAGAACATGTAAATGCGCACTATTCTGGGAGGATGTGCTACCTCCTGTCTGAGTTGAAGGGTTTAGGCGAGGTAGCTGCCAAGCTCATTGCACGGCTGCCGGAGCTCAATGCAGACGAGGTTGCCGCACCCTCAGGCTGCATACGCCAACACCTGAGTTCATTGCCGTCACAGTTTGTACCAAGCAGCCCGCTCAAAGTGAACTCAATGTGGCTCTGGCCATCCCCAAAATGCTCCTTTTCCACATCCATTTGGGGTTGAGATTCACTTGCAACAAGGTCTTTGCAGGCCAAGGTTCCAGGTGCTGTTTCATATACTTGAATCCTTCACGTATGGTGGGACCAGTACTTCAGGCTTCTCTTCACGGAGAGTCCCAAAACCTGAGCTTGCGACCTGACGCCCTGGCTTTCCCGCAAGCTTGTCCAAGACGATCCTGCTGGCAGCTGGCGCATTCCTCCTCGCGCCCGCCAGTGGCATTCCGGCACCTTGGCCAGGGATGCTGTTAGGGTGTGTCAGATGAATACCCTTGAGCCCAGCATACCATGGCCTCTGCCAATTTCTTATGAGAGGTGCTTGCAGTGGCTCAGAAGCTTGGCCGCGCCATGCGTCGCTTGGCATGACCATGGCTTGAAGTTGTGTGATTTCGCTCCAAAGATGCGTCTGATGTACAGTCATGCACAGTTGGAACAGGGCCTCAAGATGAGATTGTCGATCGAGGGTTCAAGGCCAAGCCTTTCAAGTGTTGTGCTCATATCAGCTGCAGCAGTCTTATCCAAGGTTACAGTCGCCTGCTGCGTGTAATATGCTACTGCTCGACGGAACCTTGGACCTAGTTATCAAAAAGTCTACATCTGGCAGGGAAGTTATTCAACTAGTGTAGCTGCTTAAGCACCAGCTAGTAGCCATGCCACGAAACAAACACTCAAGTTTGGGGTTCTCAAGTTTTGCCGGAAGCTGAAACTGGAGAAGTTGGCTGATGGGAACCGAGAAGGTAAATTGCTGAGGGTGAAGGATGCACAAAGCATGTCGCTGCTAAGGGTTTCCTGCTTGGCATGACATTCTGACTACTATCTTGCCTTCATGTTATGGTTTCAGTGCGCAATTTTGATGGTTTCATGATCCGCCATGGAGAGGTCCTGCCATCTCCCTCGCCTAGCTGCTTTGCTCGAAGCTCAGCATCCTGAAACTGAAGTACCAGCCGAGCCCGAATCTTTTCCTCCTACCTCACTTCCCCTGACGCTCATGTCGATGACGTTTGAGAGTGCTCAAACCGCAGCTACCTGCGCTTAGCTCCTTGAAGTGAAGTGATTGCCAGGAGCCCCCGAAACAACTTGGAATGACAAAAGTAAAGGATGGGCGGTCCAGCCAAGAGGATGGACAGGGCAAAGAGTCCAGGTTGGCATGTTGCTTGCCTGCCCCGGCTGGCAAGCAACGTTTCACAAGCGAGGAGCTTGCCTTCAAAAAGATTCACGCCAGAATGAAATGGCAGCTATCCTGATGTTCTATCATGAAGCATGACGGCTGACGAAAACAAGGTCAACCGATATGATGAGTCCTACTCAGTGTCTGAGCATTGGCGGGAAGCTGTGCGCCACCTGCGATCAGGTGGTCAGTCTTTAGTTTCTGTGAGTTCTGCATAGATGTTGCAACTTCAGTTTTGCGCCCACGGACCCGCAGCATGTTTTTTTTTTCTTTTTTCTGGTGATCTTGGGAGCCAGTACGGCTTGGGTGGTAGAGTGCACGCTGTTCTTCGTTGCGGTTGATGGTCGGACCGGCCACGTGATTCCAAGATTTCACGCCAGAGCCGCATGCCACAGGCCACGTTTTGTATGCGTAATCTTGCGCCTTCAGATGTGCACTTTCGATGCAAGAGACCACACAGCTCATCACACAGAGTCGGATTAGCCTAAGGCCCAAGGACTCGCAATTTCTGAACTCTGTGAGAGGTGGTGGCTGCAATGACCTTGCCTCCCGGCTGCAATTGAATCTTTCCTTGACCAGGAAGCACTTTCCAAAGTGTAAGACAAACCCTCAAATGCATGAACGCCCTTGGCGGCTTCATGGAACAGATGCTGCTAGCACATAGAACATGAAATGCGGAGGTTGACCCAGAACGGCCTTGTGTGGTCCTGCCATAAGTCCTGAGGGGTGTCAGTAGCATTCAGTTAGCCCTAGGAGTTCGGTAATGCAGCTGCGAGCACAGTAGTTGTATTGCCAACAGCCCTGGATGATCTTCACATTCTTCACAGTTGGTGCAGCGCCCAGATCTTCTCGGGGCACGGTACTGTGCTGGCCTTCTGTGCGCTGATGCACACGGAGCCTCAGTGGAAATATGCAAGGAAGTCCCTCTGAACCCCCTGTTGCAGTGATGAGCTTGTTTGTGGAGAGTAGAAGGTTTAGTGATTCGTATAATAGCCGACCCACGATGCCTTGTTCTGGACACTCGTTGGGCGATCTTTGAAGGCGGCTTCTGGCAGTCTCTGAGTCGGCTTGTTTTCGTGGTCTGAAGTGTCGGCAGTTGTAGTTTCAACTTTTGGCCAAGGAGCTTGGTGCCCCGCTGTGGCTTCGGCTCTTCCTTTGGGGTCACTCGCCTCAGAACTCATGGGGTGACTCCCTGCCAGCGCTCCCGCTCAGCTTCGTATGCTTTGTTAAGTACGACAAAAGTTGAAGATGGACGAGCCTGCCACAAAGAAACGGAAGTATCTCTCCCACAACGTCGCTTGGTGACTGCTAGGACAAGTGACAGTTGTTCTAAAGGTAGGTAACCTATGAGAAGAACCCTTAGCTGCTTAGCTCCCCTGCATTTGTTGAACTTGCAAACCTACGGCTGGATCACCATTTGTTTTGCTCTGGGTCCCAGGCAGAGTGGGCCACGCCTCTATCCGCATCGTTCGCAACTCAGGAGTGGATTAACCAAAGTATTTATTGCGACCAGTCAAGAAAACTTGTATTGTCTTGGACATTGCAGATACTTGTACTTGGTGGTGACAGAACCATCAGAGAGAGCGAAGGTGAACTGGTCTGACCCAGAGCTGCTCGTGTCTAATGTATATGCAATCATGCGATCAGGATGGGCCACTGCCTGCAGTTGCTAGCTGTTCTTGGACAACAGCCAGCGCCTTTTTGCCCGTGCCAGGTGCAAAGCCAGAGCCACTTCTCGGTGGATTTGGTGGTGGCAATCATTCTTGCCACCCTGCTCTGGCAACTGGCCTTGAGCTGGGCAGTTTCCAACCTTGAGGGGTTGCGTTAGTACGCAAGCTCTTTTCAAAAGCTTTCGTTTACTGCCGAGCTTTGGCTGATGAGTCCAGGGGGGTGGGTCAATTTTCGAGCCCGCCATTAGCCCCACTGACCGCAGCGTATCCGGTACGGTTTGGGGGTCGTCTTGAAGCCCGAAATCGGGGTGATGCCTGAAGTGACAGGTCGTTCTAAGGGCCAAAGCCCGGGCGATATCCGAAGTTACGCGTTGTTTGGGGAGTATGTTAGATTACCCTGCATTGGCACGCGCCCGTCAGGCCCTCCTCCCTCCTCTGCTATGTACTGCCTCTGGAATCCTCCACCGTCCTGTTAATGAGCTTTCGTCCCCCCTAAACGCAAGCCAGAATTTCAAAGGTTTCTCATATTTTGTGGGGACCAGAAAACATTTACATGGCAGTATTGCATTTGATGGCCAAGTGTGTCCTGTGCCTGATGCGAGAACCTTGTCCATATGGGCATCTCTGCAGCGTTAGAGCAAGCCAGAGCTGTGTTCGGGTTTTTCCCAGTCATCGTTGCTCCTGCTAAAGCCTAGGGACTAAGTCTTGAGTCAGAGTTCAATTTCAGCTTCATTCAGCCCCTTAGGTATGTCTTGGAGCTTCCAAAGAATGACCAGGAGGCTGACCTGAACAACTTCCGCAAAGTCTGGAGTATGCATGCATGTCGGATGCTGTTTGCAATATTCAGGACTGGCATGTAGTCGGTGATGTACAAGACTCAGTGAGCTTAGTATCGCAAGACCTCACCATACATTCTGACGCCGTTCCCAGTTTGTGGAGGCAGTGTCAACGCTAAAGCCCAAAGAGTTGACCTCAAGTAGAAGCCCCAACATGGTGCTAAACATACATTCACTGATCCAAAAGGCAGTGCAAAGCCAGAGGGTCCATTCGTGATCAGGCCCAGTCGGTCCTTTGTAAGGGCCCAGGTGCCACCCAGGCCGACAGCAAACCCTCACAACGACCAGCATGTCGGCAGAGGCATTCGCCCTGCCAAAGATGCGTGCGCGAGGTGCCCTCATAAGTTGATACCTCAGATGTTGGCGCTTGGAATGCTGGGTTTGTCATGTTGATTGTAGGCTTTGGGTCCTGCGTCGGCCTTTCAGGGGTTTGCGCGTGCTTTGTTTCCGCACTCTGCTTCAGATTGTGCAGTCCATAAAGTCAACAGGTGTCAGGCATCTGGAAACAGTGGCTTTTGAAGCACTAGGCAGTAGATGTCATCAGTGTCACATGTTTTGGAAGACTGGCTGTCATCCGCATTCCCAGATGCCATTTTTCCCGAATGAGCTGGTAGACTGCGCTGTTTGGCAAGTCCTGAACCCCAAGCAGGCAGGACAACCAGTCCCTGAATTGAGTGGTATATGTAGCATGTCTGCAAAGAGTCAAGTTTAAAGTTTCCTGGTCGAGGCAAGCTGATCTTGAATCGGAATTCTGGACCAAAAGTGTTGGTGTCTGAGATTGACCAAGCGCCCCAAGCCAACTCTTCATGTCTCCGATTTTTTGTGTACCTCCGAAAGCTCCTACTGTCTGCAAAAAAAGTTTCAGATACATGCTTCATACCCTTATAAGGAGACCATCACCATCCCTGAATCCAAAGCCTTGCAAATGCCAATTTTTCTGAGTGTGGAGCTCGGCTCTCGTGGCATCGCTGGGTGCATCTCGGACTGCTACCAGGGGCCTTTGAAGACAACTCATAGAATGAGGAAGCTAAGATGTGCCTAAGAAGGTCAGACGTGTTTGGTTGCTGGTCTACAGTTTCAGAGAGTTGTGTTTGGTACATTGTTGGGCTCGGACTTTGGCAAGACTGCTTGTCCTTTGCCCTTGATGCTTGAGGGGACCTGGCATATGGTAACAATACGTCAAATATGATGGACAGCAGGAGATGCTGTTGGTTCCTGCAAGTCGAGACATCTCGCGACGCTGTGGTCTAAACTCCAGGTCCTCGCAGCGCTGCTCACATCCTCAGCAGCAGGCCCTTTGAGTGAGGCACAGGATGGGCGGGTAAGCGGGCCTTCAGGGCTTAGCTGCATTTAGACATTGTTTAAGTTTAGAGGGATTGGGAGACGATTCTTGCACAAGGTTCATCGAGCACCATCGCTAGGACTGCCAGGAGTAGTATAGGAGTAGTAGTGCATTAGCATAAGACGCCACCCAACATGAGTAGTGTCTGGCGTTCATACCCGAGACTAGGACTTCAAGGGCATTGAAGGGAACTGGCTGCCTCTTTTAAGGTTTGAGGAAAGGTTTGGAGTAGCCTTCTATCTGTACCGCAAAGCTGGAAGCTTGTGGTTGTTGTTTGAATTGTGCCTCTCCTCAACTTACAAAGCTAGGAGAAGCCTGAGCAAAGCAATTTCTCGTCTCGAAGCTTGGAACATGTGAATCCTCCAATGTGTGAACATCGAAAACAGCCCGAACGAGCGAAATCCTGGGAGGCCAACTGGAGCCGCCTTGCGGAGGCAGTTCTGCAGCTCAAATGACGGGTTCAGCAGCTACGGGTGCGCAGGTAAAGCATGGTTTTGAAAGGTCTCGAAATTGCTGCTTTTGCGTTCTCGGGTTCAAACCGGAAAGCTTTCCCCAATCAGATTTAGTCACGCATCCGTCAGGAAGAGTGTCTGTGACAGCAGCCCTGAAAGCAACATGTGCTTCAGTGAGGAACACATCACATGGGGCAGTTGAGCACGCCAATAGAACATCCCACCTTGAAGGCATTGGTGCCACATGCAGCAAGAAACAAAATTCAAGCTGATTGGTTATCAATCAGTCTCACATGCCACATATCGACAGCCTCCGCTTCAGCGAGAGCTAGGACAACAAAAGCAGCCCTCTCCACCTGCTGCATGTTACGAGCTTTGACTCTTTTACCCCTTCATCTGGCTGCGCCCCATGGCACGACGAGCTTTGGCTGAGTCCGGGCTGTTGGAGCCTTTGGGTCCGGAGGCACTGGCGCAGTCGCTTGGTGGAGGTTTCATGTCGAGGATTTCAAGACTCGACTGTCAAGTTGGACAATGTGATGCACTAACTCTGAATTGTTGGGTGCACAGCTGTTCTCAGTTTGCAAGGCAGGTTCCATCGCAGGATGGGGATTGGATCAAGCCGTTCTACACCTAAAGCTTTCAGAGGTTCCTGTATTTGAGCAGCTGGCTGAGGGCTCGCCGGTTTCGAGTAACTAGAAGATGCCTTGAAAAGCACATCTGCCCCTAGATGGCAACAAGGACCGAAGGTCGAGGCTGGGGGCAGTTATTGCATAGCCTGCACCCCAGCTCCACAGTGTAAGCAGACCCAGCTGGCAGAGGTATTCCTATTTTGGCGAGATCCTTGGCAGCAATAAGTGTGCTGTAAGTGCGCTCCTCCAACCCACCCCAGCCAGTCCTCAACCTAGCCTGCCAACCCCCTCGATTTTCATCTGGTGATTAACTTGAGACCCTGAACCCAAACATCCCAAACCATCAGATAAAGATGCCCTGGGAGACTCAGGATTGTTTCTTTCGAGCCAGATCCCCCAGCTCAAGTTGGCTGCTGGGAGGCAGCGTCTCTCTTCAGGCCGGTGTTAGACGAAATAAGCACTTGGATTAGGAACAGCTTTTGAAATTCCTGAGTGGTAGAACAAGATGAAAGATCTTCTTTTGACAGAACAGAGGAGGCGTTGACTCTCCAGGCTCTGCTGTTGTGAATTTCCAGACTAGTCGAGCAAATTAAGGTAGCGTGAACACACTGATTTGTACACAGGGGTTGCGAGAGTCCACGTAGTGTTTGGTCCAGCGGAGGCAGCGGCTTGGGGCTGTAAAGCCCTGTCCCATTTAGTACCTGCAAAGCATACGCCAAACCTCTACCTTCCCAATCATTGTGCCCGAAGTAGACGTGGTGCAGGTCCTCAAACCCCATCTCTCTCGCCAGCGTGATATGGCGGCCTTACTACTATGCAATGTGCGGCTTGCTTGGATTAGACATGCAGGAAGCAGTTCTGGTCCCGGCATGGTAGGTTATATGGCGAGTGCTCAGCGTTCCAGGAAATGCAAGCGTTGTGTTTCAACACGTTCTCACGTCTTTGTATCAATCAGCATGTCTGGAAGCAGGCCCCTCTTGCTCAGCCTCGGGCTCTCAAAAGTTTTGATTTCTCAGATTGCAAGGCGAGGTTTCTCTTCCGGCGCACGGAGAGTGGCAGGCGTGACCTACTTTAAGACCGGACTTCCTTAGTGCTCAAAGCTGTGGGTCTAGGTCCTAGTCTAGGTGTCATTTCTTCCGTTCCCATGGTTGAGGTTGCACAAGCTAAATTGGTGGCAAGGGGACCTTTGAAGCTTGAGGTTTTTTCCCAGCGATGCACATCTCCAGCCGTTTTTCAACATATCAGATTATCATGGCCTCCCCCATCCCAATCTACGAATGCAGACCCTGTCCAGACCCCGGCAGAAAGCTTGTCTGAACCTTCAGAAGCGGTCCTTCGAACCTTCCAGGTGCTGCCTCCCTCGCCCGGCGAGGCCTACCGTGCTTGGGGTTCAAGGCTTTGGGGCATTTCTGTGCTGCGGAAGTCTACGGAGACGGCCTTATAAGTTTGCCTGGCTTGTGCTAGACGACCCATGCCTGTCGTGCATACATGCGTCCTGCAAGCTGAGCACCCTCAGCCTCGAAACAATCTGTAAGCAGTGGAGTGCTATCTTTAGTTTGGCTGCGTCTCAGTCGTGCGAGGTGCCGTCCAGCTTTGAGGCCAAACCATGGTCTGGGGAGCGAGTGTGCCGCGCGGTTGCAGGTCTCGCGGTTATGGTGCAGTTTGCTGGCCTTTCGCGTGCTAGGTTCCATGGCTTCCCCATCCTAATTTTTGGATGTCAGACCTGTATGGTATCCACGATCTCCACACTAAGCATGATCTATCATCACCAGATAGCGACGCTTTCCGTTGTTCTAAAACCAAGATCCTGAATCAGAACCGCATTCTCAAGTCCCTGCCGTAATTACATTTCATGTCCAAAGCCTGTCAAAACTCCGTTGCGCTGGGATGGTCAAACTTGGAGCCAAGGCACTCAGTGTGCGTCACTTTCCGGCGCTTTTACTCCCACGCGTGCTTATGCTCCTGGGATGTCATGGGTTTGATCCCGGGAATGCCCTCTTCACGCAAGTATGTTGCCTAGCAGCCTAGCCTAGCCTTACCTGAGTCATATCCAGCGATGTAGCTTGCTATGCTTGGGTGTCCATGCTATGAGGCACCTCACCGGGCAACGTGAAACGTACCAGTCAAAATTGCAATTGAGCAAAATTTCTTTCGTCTACTTGCCCAAGCATGAATCTAAAGCTCACTGGCAGGCAGCTCCGAGCACAGTGCATGTGCACTAGGGGTGTCACTGCAACAATGTCACAAATTGAGGAATTCATGGAGGCACCTTTTTCAGACGCTAAGAGGAAGAGCAAAGAGACAAATTGTAAACACTGCCCGGACGCCAGCATGATAGAAGCAATGCTACGGAATTACCTCAAGTTCTTGCTCAGAATACCTCAGAAGCCTCATTTGCAAGGTTTTCAACCAGCCAATAGAGCTTCATTTGGAGCAGCGACAGGCAAGCTTGGGGCGAAAGGGCAGGTTTGTGGATTTACCTATTGTGCTGCAGACAGTTCTAAAAGAATCCAAGGATGTTGCCCACAGGAATTCTTGGCTCGGGGCAGGGTTTCAACTTCACCTGAGGCTCTTCTGGACATCAGGGTCTGCAGTCTTTGAGCAGCCGGGGTCAATGATTCGCAAAGAAAGTAAGCCCAGACCCTCTTCTCGCGCAGAACCTACAGCGAAATTGCCAAGGAATAAAGCCTCAGCAGCTCTCTATACGCCTCAGTACCCCTTAATGATGAATCAATTCTCAGCGGCGTTTTTTTTTTTTTTTTTCTTTTTTTTNNTTTCTCGGGGTCTAGCTTCTGTGTCCAGTGTTGCTTGCTTCATTCTGGCCGTATGGCCTACAACTGCTGCTCTGAGGGTTCTCTGAAGGTTCAGCTCCAGAAACGAAGGGCCTGACAAACACTTTTGGTCTGATGTCAGAGAAGGGTTGGGAGGAATTTCAGAATGCACAACATTCCAAGTAATATAGCAAAAATGTTGGCTACCCCTCAAGAACTTCTCTGTAGAGGTTTAGCAGGAGTTGCTTGCTCTTGCAATTTCTGCAGAAATTCAGAGCTGCCTTGGAAGTTCATTTCATATTTTTGGGCTTTTTGGACTCTAGCCGATTTTGGCAGGCTTTTTGCTTCGTCTTCCATAATATGGTTGGCAGCAGCAGGTCTGGCCATCCCCATACCGGAAGCGATCTCTGTCAAAAGCACCGCGTCATCACAAACATCTGCCCAAACATTGCAGGATACATTATGTGCCGAGAGCTTCAGACATTTCATCCACAGACAACAGCAGCAGCCGACGAAAAGACATGCGCGTCAAGAGACCTTGCTTCTCAACAAGTATCCTCAGAATTTGAACCCGCAGAAGTGGTGCATGTTTTTCAAGTTTCGGGAGTATGAAATACGGGAGCATTTTGTACTTCAAATTCTTGGAGCGCTCCAAGTCATCTGGGACTTCTGCAGAGGTGGAGATGCCACCGCCTGCAGATCCTGTTCCTCCAAGATTCTCTGCTGATAGAGAAACATGAAAGTTGACTGAGGATTCAGGGGTCCTGAGGTGATGTGGTTGGAGCAGTGAAATTTCCCGTAAGCACCAGTGCAAGCTAAGAGGTGAGCCCGTGAGGTATGGACATCCTTGAGGGCCTAAGTAGCTTTGTCTCCATACGCTGCGGCAGAGCTTGCTCGCACATTCTGAAGGTTCCTCTTCTAAACCAAGCCAACGAAGATGAGTGTGTGTGTGTGTGTGTGGCGCTATCGCCGATTTGCCAATGCTGCTTCCATTCTGCGTAGGAATCCGAGTTTGCAAAGTAGTGCGGTTGCCTGCGGTGGAAGGACACCATGGACTCCACCTCTGAACTGAGGATTGGTGATGCAGGTCTTGCGCGTCGACGCATGGGGGCGGCATTTCCTTGAAGGTGCACGCCTGAATTCGTAGACCAAATCCAGCGCCAATCCGCCAGATTGCAACCGGGGGGGTAAGCCCGGTCCATTGGAACTCCCTTCAGCCCTAAGCCACACACAGCTTGGAGTGCGTGATCCACATTCCTGCAACCCTCAACTACCAGATTGCGAAAACCTTCAGTGCCCAGGATATACCTTTGTGGACTTGCCTCGCCAGCCAGGAGTTGCAAGGGTGAAAAAGTTGGCTGTGTGGTCTTTAGCGCGCACTGTCTTCATCCTTCTGTGTCTTAGTACTCCTGATTTATGAGGAGCAGTGGAGCTGCGTGGGAGGCTTTGGGCACCGACGCTGGGTCTTTGTTGGATAATATCTTGTGCAGCTTGGCATTTCACTTCAAGTCGGAGCGCATGTCACTCTGTCTGAGCAGAGGCATCCACAAGGAGACGAACTATGACTGTCTATGACTTACCTCTCTTTCTCTACAGCCCAAGGTTAAAACTGTATTTCCGCAGATGCAGTGCTGGTGCTTGAGCAGGAGCCCTGAACCCTGATGCTGCCTTTGTCAAATCCGTGGTCCGAGGATGGGTGGCCTTGCTGAGCGACTCAGTGCAAAGTTTGTTGGCGCCTAGGCTCTAGCAGCCTAAAGGGCTTTGGATTTCACATTAAGGTATTGCTTATGCAGGTCTATAGGATTCAAAGGCTTGTCGCAAAGAGACAAAATCCAAGACTTAGATCTCAGCCCAGGCGCCTTCCTTCCACTGGCTTCCACGCATTTGGTGGCCACATCTGATAGCATCCTGGCAGGCTTGAGCAAAGCGCCTATGGCGGAATTTTCCGGTAATTCTGCCAGGTGAATCCTACATGTAGAGTATCTCGCCTGTAGTTCGACATCCTCCTTTCTATCATCTGATCAACCTTAAAGGGTTTGTTGCACATCGAAGGCTTTCATATTTCTGGTTCCAGAAGTGGCCGGACATGCGTAGAAAGCAAGGGAGGCTCATCGTAAGCAAAGCTTCTCAGCTAGCAGCCATGGCATGCCAAAATGTCATAGAGATTCCGAGAACGATCCAATGAAGTGTCTCTGGGCTCAAGGTATAAATCATGGCGAGGGCTAATGGATGTTTTATGTGGCCTGACGTGGCCTGCAAACTGAATTCATTATTTGAACAAGCTGGAAGCCTTAAACGGGTCTCCATAGATTGATTCAGGATTCAGGGCCTGAAGGTACCTCTTACGATGTTCAGGCCCAGCTTGCATATACACCGAAGGCTATGAGCGCGACCTCCTACCGCGAAATCGGTCTGCGCTGAAGACGGTCAGCTCGCTCTTTGGCAGGATTGTTGGTGTCTGAGGGTTTGTGGTTACGCTATTCGCCGCTAAACAAACTTTTGCTCCATGCATGCTGCAATCCAAGGGCTGGGTCCGTGGTACTGCGCCGCTGCCTCTGGAAAGTGAACTGTCATAGGTGTTTTCTTTCATATTTGATTTCAGCAGCTCCTGCAGCATCCGGCTGCAAACCATGCGTGGGCGTCTGGACAACTGATTGGAGGAAGAATTGCCAACAAGGAGTGGAAACCCGAATCGATCAAATACAGCTTCATCTCAAACATGGTAGAGGAGCCGCAGATGCGTCAGCGAAACAGCCCACCGCACGCACGGGCATGTTGAATTCAGCAAGCTGTCTTTGAGCACGTGCCGGGATTTCATAAGAGGATGTGGAAGTATCACTGTGTGCATCCTCTCGCCTGCGCTTGCTCATCCAGCAGGCTCTAAGCTGTAAACCTCACTTCTTGATATGCCCTGCATCCGCCCTGTGTATCCCTCAAGCCCTATTTATAAGGCCTTGAAAGATCCAAGGTCTCCAGGTCATTCGTCGTCGGCGTGCTGCCGGCGAGCCGCCAAGGCCGCTGCGCAGCCTTCGCAGCCGCTCCGAAGCGGTGGCCGCAGAAATTGAGACCAGGGGAAGGGTGGACACAGGGTCCACATTTGCACGGTTTAGCAAGAGGTGAGGCTGTGGATGTCGGGTCGCAGACTATGGCCTTTTCCCCGCAACAATCACCCTTTTCCTGATGAACAGCTGTTATTAAGAATTTCCTGAAGGTTTCAGGAAGTGAAAACAGACTACAACCAATTAAGTTGAATCAGGGTCATCAGGGAGAAGTTGAGACTGCGAAGCGCTTAACCCTACTTGAAACCTAAGCCCAAGTTGAGAGAGCATCAAACTCAGCATTCAGAATTTTTTACCTGATTGATTAGCTGCTCAAGAGTTGTAAGGTCCCAGTCGTCTAAGTCCTGGCTCCTGATACTTACGAATTACTTTTTGTATGCTGCTGTTCGGTTTTCCGACAAGCGTCCCTGCTGGCCAGTAAAATTGGCGGCAAGTTTATTGCCCGGGGGGTCTGAAGATGCGTTACTGTGCCAGCTGTGCTGGCCTCAGAAGATGCTTGTAGCCACGGCCCAGGACAGCCCCATGGCACAGCGGCGCGAGGGCCGAGAGGGGCTGAGGTTGGCGTAGCATTTCTTATCAAAGATTTGCGCTTTAGCATGCCGTGGGGTAGATGGGGAGCTTCAACTTCAAGGTTTAGTTCTTTTGGGCAAGGCTTTCGCGGCAGACAGCTGTTCTACACCTGTGCGGGATCTGCAATGATTATGTGTGGTGTTTCATCCAGTGCTAACTCTCCGTTTTTGTGCTCCCCTCTTGAGGCCGAAGCTTGGAACTTGAGACTGCTTTTCTGGCCCCTGGACCCTTCAGAGGTATTGCCCCGAACCACATGCACTGGAGTCCTAGAAGCAACCCTGGAATGCCAAAAGTTTGCAAGTTTAACCTCAGGCTGGAAGCTCAAAGGCTTTTTTGCTTTGAAGCAGAGGCGCCGCGGCCGCTCTGCAGCGCGCCTGCGTGCAGCTGCAGAGCCAAGCCCACAGCGAGGCTTTCGATTCTTCCATTCGTCAAGAACTTCTGCGCTAAATCTCTCGATGCAGGTTGGCTGCAGGTCATTCATGACCCTTGTAGGGTGCATGATATGAGCTGGCACGGTCTTGTATTGGCCTTGCTTGCTGAGTCTTGAAGGGTTGCATGAAAGACAAGAAGGTGTTTTCGGCATCGGAAATCCAGAAAGCTGCAGATCAAGGGGAGGCAATTCGGGATTCATGATGGATCGGTCAGGAACGATCAGCCATTGGATCTGAACGGTTGCAGGTCTTTGGATGCACGGATACGGTACGTACGGAACCTGCAGACTGGAAGCCGCTATGTTTCAAGATTCTTCTGATTCTGTTGGTATTCTTGGGAATCTCTTTATTGCAGGTCTGACGAGAGGCTTCAGGACTTCAGCACCAAATTCAGGTCAGCTAGGCCTGCAGGTCCACTCTCGGTTGTTCTTGCCAGCACCTCACATGAGGCATAAACAAGGCACGCCCCTCAATCACGCTTTCTCTAGACTAGGCCTTAATTCGACAGGGTTCTACTCCAAGCAATGACGAGCTCAGATCTCAGAGCTGAAGTCCGAAGCCCCGGAAGCTCCAGGCCCAATGACTG
Organism: Symbiodinium pilosum; assembly: GCA_905231905.1. Lineage (NCBI taxonomy): Eukaryota > Dinophyceae > Suessiales > Symbiodiniaceae > Symbiodinium > Symbiodinium pilosum. The sequence goes on along the minus strand of CAJNIZ010001225.1, from coordinate 135,769 downwards.
GATGATCTGAGATTTCTGAGCTGCGCGGAGCCTCTGCGGCGACTTAGAACTTTGATGCTTGATCCTTCAAGCACAATGGAGCATAATGGAGCCTTTTGGGAGCTCCTGGCTCTCCGCCCTTATTTGTAAATGCTCCACTGAAATTGGTGTCCAAAGTGGCACCAGCAATGGCTGATAAAAAAATTGTCTGATAAGGGGCTCAGACTGAGTCACCTCTCAGCAATTGTCTTGCCCCTAGTATAGACCAGGCATCTTGGGCGCACACTTTGTTTTCCTTCGAGCACGTGACACGAACTCATGTCGGGATCCCCGGGAACCCCATTTTACCCCAGTAGACTCTCCCTGTTTCCATTTTCTTTTCCATTATACCAATATTACCCAAATATATGACATTCAGCAGCTTGCAGCCCGGTTAGCAGGCAGAGGTGCTAAATATCTCTGTTTGAAGATGGCTGAGACATGCCTTGTGGAGCCAGTGTTCAGTGTGCGGCATCAACACTAAGTGCTCTTCGCGGATCGCTTGTTGGGGAAGACCGTGGGCTCCCCAAGCGTATGTGTTCAAAGTTCAAAGTACCTTATTTCATGAATTACGAGGCAGCTGTGCCCGTGTCGAATGTTCCTAGACAACCGGTATGACTGGCCTCTTAGGCCCTAACCTCCGACCATCATCCGCAAAACCGCGAATTCTCACGTCCAAGTAAATGCTGGTGCTGCTAGTCTGCAGTCGAAATCCTGAAGCAACTTAGGTCCTGCAAGTTAAGCCTGACTTCTTTCCTAGCCCCGGCAACACCTCAAGCAAACATGGCCAGATTTCCGCCGAGCCACCTGCGCCCAGCCCTGCACCAAGGAGCTGGGCCGAGATTTTTCTGCAATACATTCATGCACTAAGCTTGGTTATCAGTGAGCATGTCAAAAGCGACAGCAACCCACAGGCAGAAAGGTTTCCAGATTGCAGCTGGCTCGCCGAGAGCAAGTCTGTTTTCTATCAGGATCACCAGTGGGGAGTGTCGCTGTTCCTGTATGACATGAGCATTTCTTCCTCTGGGGAAAGAGACATACGCGAGATCCTACTATTGGACTTGGACTTGGGCTTGGGAATTGGGGCCAAAAAAGCAAGTCTTCAGGACACCTTGAACAGGGATAGAGCGACGGGATACGGATTTCCTTGTGGCAGGCTCTTTTGCGCCATGATGCCGCGCAGCTGCATTTGTGCGTGGATGCTAGATGCTGGCAGTCAGGACATCAAAGTAGGCATGTATGGTTCAGGGATTGGGAGTTGAGCATGCGCCACCGAAGCAGACCATGCCTAGCTGCAGGGAAGCCTTGCCGCTTCATACCTTGGCAGCCTCGCATATTGAGAGCCCTGAATTGTGGTTGTGGCTGGGAGCGTGCAACCTACAAGATGTCCGAGCTTAGGCACATCGAGAGATCTTACCAGGCGCAACTGACCGAGAGCGCTTGAGGAGCTTTACATACATTGCGCGGGCCTCTCCCTAAACTCTCTTTCAAAGACCCTGCTTGAAGCATGTCTATTTAGAGTCTATTTGTTACCAAGCCTGGTTCCGGTTCGTGCCCGACAGATCCCGACGTTGAGGGCTGCTTTTTTGTCAAGTCGATTGAACTGGCCAGGATGGAATGTTGGAAGCGGTAAGGGCGCTGATGGTTCCAAGCATGTGTGAAAGTTTTCATATTGTGATGGACAGCGACAACAGCTGCCAGATGAGACCACTTCAAACAAACAACAGAGGGCGCATGGTGGGTGGCTCTTCAGAGCCGCCTTCTAGAGTCAACGGTTGGCTTTTTACAGAGCGCCATGGCGGAACAAGATGCGCTCATCGACTCGAAGGCTCCAGCTGAGAGTCTTGGACGAGAAGAAGTCGAGTTTGAAGGGGGATGTTGTGCAGCTTGTGGTTAGGAGCTGTCCAGATGTCTGCATCTGACATAGCATACTGAGCATCAACAGGGATGTGTAGCAAGTCGGGCGTCAGCGGGATACGGTAAAATGGGCGAGCACCGACTCGATCACCAACTCAGCGGCTTTGATCGACTGCCGTGTGCTGCAGTGCTGTTTAGCTGCAATGCTACTAGCATGAAAAGGCTTCAGAACTCTTCTCAAAGCAAACTGTTTTCTCGCTCTTGACATCTCAAGCTACAAGCATCTGACTGAGATGGCAGACTTAGCAAGCTCGGTAAAGAAGGGGCCGGAAAGTGTACACATAGAGTCTTAGTTTTGTTGTAACGCAGTCTTCGGCATGACCAGGCTTTGGATGGACAAGGAACTGTTGTTGGCTGTCGTAGAGGGTCTCACGGGTAGCTGATGGAAGCTTTCTTGGCAATCAAATGCGAGCATACAGTCCATGCAGGTTGATGAGTTTGCTGCTGTTTGGTCCTTGAATTGTAGTATGCACAGCTGGCATTGTGGGCACCCTCCTTGCTCTTCGAAAGCTAGCGACCTGGCTGGTATCTTCCTCTACATTCATGTCCATGTCAAATCTTGAGCGCCTTCTTCAAGGAGCTCGTGCTGTAGCTGTTGCAATCCACCCAGGACAGGGTGCAAACTGGGCATGTTCAGGGTTGAGATGAAAGTCTAGCATGCCCAGTAGTATTCTACGCCTAGCAGCCTCACTCAGCGCGTCGTTGAACAAACATGGCGCTCCGCATGAAAGGCATCGGTTGGGGCTCTGCATTTGCAGGATTTGGTGCTTCATTGAAGATTGCATGTAGTAGCTGAGCCGTAGGTTGTCAGCAGGTGCAGCTTGTCAATGCCGTCGTCATTCAGACTGCAGTCGGGCTTGGTGGTACTCCACCCTAGCTCTCCGGTTCAAGTTGAAGATACCAAGCAAGACGCCCTGAAAGGCGAAGGGAAGGAACTGGCCATATAGCACTTGCTTGAAGCTTCAGGCGCAAGAGCCAGAAATACTTGAGGTCACATCCAGTTCAAGCCAGCTGTTTCAGGAACATCTCGGATGAGTTCATTGACAAGCACCTGAAGGGCAACCCCATGCTGCTCGCTGAAGTTGAGGGCTTGGGAGTTTTTGTTCTGATGGATACTGGGCTGGCTCTCTAGGCCGGTCACGATGCAGTGAGAACACATGAGGAACTCGATGTTGTTTTCGAGTGCGGCTAGCTTGTTGTTGCTAGGAAGTTCCTTGCAAATAGGACACGCATGAGCTTTTGCTCACTACCGCCTCTGGCTCTCACCAGTACAGGTTCTGATGTTGGATGATAGTTTGTAACCTGACAGTGGCTATCGCTGGTACACGCTTTCACGCGTTCTTTCGCAGGTTCGGATGGTGGAGACTGCCGAAGATTCAGCCACGGAAGCTCCTGCATGAGTTGAGGCCGGCTTGGCATGTTGAGAGCCTTAGTTTTGCAGGAGCGAAAGTGAAGCTAATGTCCAAAGTGGGGCGGTGGTGAATTCTTACACTTGCAGAAAGCCTGCGGAACACAAGCTACACATCAGGAAAACATGCTGCTAAAATGGCTATACCATCTTGGCTCAAATGATTGGACATCTAGGGTCCACAAAATTTGAAGAGCCTCTCCTTCTCATCTGTACTCCTGATATCATGGCTGCCCTTCTTCCAGCTCCACCACAGCCGTAGCTGCCGCTGCTGCTGTAGAGTCAGGCCATTGCTTCAAGTGTCGAGACCTCGGAGATGGTCGAGTCCGTGATTGTGGCGGATGAAAGTGACAATCAGTGGCTCCATATCGCCAAGGAGGCCCACGAAGGCAGGAAAACCTTGGTGGAGAATACGGCAAACGCCTGACGCCTTTGAGAAGCCTGACAGATTCTGACACTGGAGCCCGTTGCAGAAAAGTTGGCAGGCATGACGTTGGTCATGGGGCCAGCCTTCGGCTGTGGAACCTTCAGGTGTTGTTGGATGACGCCATATGGATGCCGGTGAGGCCCAGCCGAAGCGTTTCGCCCCCTTGTCCGAAGCGCAGCCGGTGACTTTCTGTTGTGTTGCGGAGCTTGCAAAGGTAATAGCCACCATCGAGGCCAACGGCCTCACAGGCTGGCGGAACCAGCGTGGAGGCGCCCCAGTCGAGGTTTGTTCGGCTGACTAAGTGCATTCAGTTCTATTCAGCTCCAGCATGTTGGCCGCCCAGCAAGGTGATGAGGTGGCCTGTACGGAGCAAGCCTGAGGATGAGCCCCCTTTACGTTTATGATTATGTGGTTGGGCGGGAGCAGAAGATCTGCCACTTGCAGTTGGCCAAGGCTGCCCGCATCCGTGCAATAACCTATGAGGTCGAGACCGGGGCGCGACCATGCTGATGGAAAGGGATTGAGTCGTGCTTGTCCTTGAGCTGTACGTGATTTGCAGGGTGCAGACTGTGTAGCCCGCTGATGTTGCGTCAGTTGGACCTTGAGCAGTTTAAGTAGTTGTTTTGACGTGTGGGCCACAAGGATGCAAGGGCCGATGCCGATACGGACTTAAAAATGGCGCGCTGTCATACGCAGCGTGAGGAGGATGGCAGTTCCAGGGCAAAACTCTTGCAACCGGTCTCGGACGGCGTGGACATTGGACCTGCGCAACTTTGCAAGGCAATCGAGAACAACCTCGTAAGCCTGGCACCGTGGCCCTCAAGATGTTGCAGATGCAGGGCCGCAGCTTTATCCACGGGGAGAAGAGGCTCATCGGCCGTCGCTGGCAGCAGTAAAAAAGCAAGATGGCCCATGAAAAATATGACCGAGTTCATGTTGTTGGACCTGCATATTCGCAGAACCACCCACACGAAGAGCCACCCTCCGGGCGCAGATGGTGAGCGGCATTTTCCCAAACATCCGCAAGGCCTTCCTTGCTTGCTGAGGACGATGGCATTTTCCACTGTGGTGGAAGGCGAGGCAGACGTGGGTCCTGACGGTGATTTTTATTACCGACAGGGTATCTACCGATCATGGATGATCATGGTTGACCGTGCTGCAGCAGCTTGGTGGCAAACAACTGCTTGCGCAAAGAATTGTACCTCAAGCTCAAGCTACTCCCAAGCTCAAGCTACTCCCAGCAGGAGATCGATTTCTTTTACGGAGAAGTCCATGGCTGAAATTCTCGCTACGGGGTTGCCAGACACCTTTGGAGAGCGGATGGCAAAGATGGAGTGTGGCATCCTCAGTTTCCTCAACCCCTGGTAGCTCGTGGACAAGAATCATGGCGCGACGTTGGTTGTTCTGTAAGCCAGCGCAGTCTCCAAGTCATCCTGGCCAAGACGATCTGCGATTCTACAGAAGGTGGAGCCCCCGCCAGCTGCCTTGCAAAGTTCAGCGCAACGGGTTTTTCTTTCCTCAATTCCAAAAAGTGGCCCCAACAAGTTCCTCAGGCTCTTTCGGACTTTTCTATTGCAGTGCTTGCTTGTTTTATGCTCCGCAGCCGCTTCGCGCAAACTCTCTTTCACCATGTATGTTATTCAGGTGACAAACTTGATGGCCCCATGGCTTTGGGAGGAAGCCACTGAGATTCCGTTTGTTTTTGCCAAGGCTGTTGTAAAAACACTGTCACGGCCTCACATAAGCCGTCGTGCGCCGTCCGTAAGTGGTGGTTGGCGACCGGGCCACGTTTCTCAGGTTCACACCAGCAATCGAGAACTTGAGTGTGCCCTTCGCTTTCACCCAGGCGCACGTGCGCATAAAAATCCTGCCAGGCAGTTGAAACACGACGTGGCGCAATTGAATTACCATGCGCATACGCCTGGTGCCGAGCCTTAGAGTTCAGCCCAATCACAAACAGGCATGAGGCATAAACAGAGCCCTCTCTTTGCCCCAGATGGTCAGAGATGCCAGCGTCCGCCGGCGGCAGATTGACAGAACCCAGGCTGCTCAAAAGTTTGTGGTGCCGCTGTTGCAAGCTCCTCCCAAAGTCATGCCCCCCCATCTTCGCCAAGTTCCTGTCCAAGAAACTTTTGAAGGGAAACGCCTTATCAACTCCAAGGAGAAAATTCCACATCGCTGTGATTGCTGTTGCTTCTGCAAGTTGCCTGCCTGCAGATGGCGCTTTCGCGTGTGAAGGGGGACTTCAGCACGTGAGCTGATGAACAGACACGCCCTTTCTTCAAGATTTCAATCTTGACCCGAAACTTGCAGTGAAATCGGTTTTTCGGATTTCCTTTAATGAGGATGGCCCTTTTCATTCCGGGCATGTCCGTATAATTTTGTCTTATGTTCCCATGCTCCCTCCACCCGTGGGCCAGGGTGGCTGGTGGACTGGTGGTGGATCATTTTCGCTCTGAAGCACTGCTGATGGCGTCTTTTGGGTATACACGCTCCAGCTCGCTCTTAGTCACTTTACCAGTACGGCTGGACCCAGCCACGGGAAGCCACTGGGTGGCCGGAGAGACGTATTCAGAGCATGGAACCAGAAGGCAATATTTGTCTGCCATTTCCACGTTGTTTTCTGACGTAAAGTACCCCCACAGGAGCAAGCAGGGGCTAACCCCACACCTCATGCCCTATACTCCCCCCTACGCTTTCAACCTATTTCTCAAACCGCCTAACACTTCA
>CAJNIZ010001225.1:73124-128745 GCA_905231905.1 Symbiodinium pilosum | reverse complement strand
TTGAGAAATGGGGTGAAAGCGTAGGGGGGAGTATAGGGCATGAGGTGTGGGGTTAGCCTATGCTTGCTACAGGATGCTATGTGGTTACGGGATGCTACGGGAAGACATGGTGAAAGCAGCACAGACATGACAGAAACATCGAGATGAACACCAAGCTACAGTACAAGCCTCGTGCGAACTGTGAGTACGGTCGGCCATTCATTTGAATTCGTCAGAGCGAGCTTTCCTTGCCAACGTAAAGTAAAGATGCGCTGCCAGTCTTCAGGTCTTGCTGATTTGCTGTAAAACTTGTGGTTTTTGTGATTAAATGTTGAAATTTCTTGAGAGCCAAAAGCCCAGCAAACATCATGTCAGCATGGCCTCATGCATCCTATTCGTACACCCCCAAGCTCAGGCCACTTCTGGCCAACATGTAAGCACATAACGCGTTCACGGGGCCCTGAGGTTACACGGTTTTTGTGTTTCGACGGTTTTACGGAGTCAGCCATCAAGCAATACTTCCTATCTGTCCCAACTTGTGATTGCCAGCTTGTATCATGAAACTGTCATTATCCTCGTGCTTGTAGGATGATGGGCATCAGCCAAGGATATTGCATCCGCAGGAAGAAACAAGTAGGTCTGTCCGGTGCACCAAGCACGGACGTGCAGGCACACAGCATATCACAGCATCAATCTTCTCACTGTGCCACCACCCCAATTTTCCTTGAGTTGTCCAAAGCCCGCGCATAAGAAAGCCATGCGGCTGTCGGATGGCGGTACAATGTTTGAAAATTGGAAGTTGCCTGCCTGTTTATATGGCCTTGTGTCGCATGTTGTTCCAGTCTACTAGCGGCACACACGTAGCTGTAACAGCCCTAGAGCTTCCATGGCTGTCGAGGGAGAAACTGACGGATCAGCAAAGATTCCCTGCTACCGCCTCTGGCAAGCATTTATGCGACTCCAGGGATAGCGTTTGGCGTCTCAGTCGAGGGTTTGGCCCACAGGCTTCAGAAAAGAAAAATGATGGTTGCAAGCACATTTCTGAACGTGTCATCTGTAGCAACTCCATTTCCATAGCTTTGCATGTCAAGGCTTGCTGGATAATCCCAGCGTGCAGAAGGCGCCCGTTTTCGGTCCCTCTCAGGCTTTCTTTCGGGACGAATCTGACATGACAATGGGCTATGCCTCTGCAACGGAGATGCCGCTTGAATGCGAACCGCAAAGTTGAGGTTTTCTCTGCTGAGGGCTGCTGTCGCTAGTTGGAACCTTTTTGTGCAAAGTGTTGTTAATAGTCTCAATTGGTGTATTCTGGAGGTTTACACTTGCATATCGGATTCGTCTAAAGGGTGGAGAACTTACTGGGTGTCGCTCGACTCTCTGCAAAAGAAAGAGATTTCGACCCTTCATGGGTTTGGAATGGCCATAGGCGAATTAGCAAGAGGCCCCTGGCAGCTTTCCCCACTGACTAAGGATGTCGATCATGTGGCCGGCCTGAGATTTGGCATTCTGTGCTATCTGAGAGAAGGTAGGATTAGAAGTCAGGCCTCAGGAGAGGCGTTGATAGCTTCTGAGTACTGTTGACGTGATACCGCGCTTGGCAGTTCAGCATCATTGATGTGATTGTTTTTTCGGGTTTGGCGGGGAGGATTGTGCAGGGCCAAGGCTTCAACTTTGAGAATTTTCAAGTGGTATGGCGTCAGGGTTTGAGCTTTTCTTTTTTGAGGACACCAGGCTGGATTTTTGGCACTTCTAGTTTGGCCGAAAAGACGGGCGCCGGAAGTGGAAACTCAACGTTTCATGCAGGCTCGGGAATGTTCCGCATGAGGTGGCGAGGCAGCTTTAGGGTTTTTGCTACACCTTGCGTTGGACTCCTGCTTGGACTTCGCATGCCATTCAAGCGGTAAGCGTGTCGTGCAGAGCATCCTGCCTTGATACATACTTTCACTGGCGTGTCCGTGTCTGCACCCGTGGTTGCCTTGAAAGGTACGAAGCGACCAAAGTTTCGGGACTTTGGGAACATGCGACTTTGCTTATTTGAAGCAGCGTTTCCAGGGAAGCCGCACCAAAGGGACAGTTGGCACCTTGCAGCATCATGCAACAATGGCTTATGGAGGAGTGTTAGAGGGGGAGCACGGTAGATCCGTGAGCGTAGGTTATGCTCAGCCACAGCCAAGCGTGGAGCATTTCAAGACAGGCTTTCCTGAGCTGTCGTTCTCCTCTAGACTGCTTTGTCTGGAGTTTTAATTGGAGCCGGAGATGCAGAGTTTCGTAGGGGCATTCATCTACACGCGTCATGTCAGTTTATCATGACAGGAGGGCGATGTTAAGGACCCTTGCTTCCTTAGGTAGTCAGCATCCAAGGTTCCCGAGAAGCTTCGTGGGGTCTTCTGGATGAAAGGAAATGGAGTCGGCGCGGCGCTAAGCCGGTGTGGCGTACAGGGATGGATGCGCTGTACACCGTGCGCTGGCCATTGTGCCGAGCTCCGATCTTATACAGGTTGGAAGGCCCAAGTGCCGGGGAACTCTGAGATTCAGCATGAAGTGACTCGCTTGGAGAGGCCCTACACGCTAAGTCGAAAGAATGCGTACGCCATACGCATCTTATCACCCCAACCCTTCAACCATTCAAACCCAAGCCATGAATTCGAGCATTTCCAGGTGAAGAGCTTGTGGCGCTGCAGAATGGCCAATGGTTCGAAGAGGATGGGCTGTCCTTCTGTCTGCGGTTAGCGAGTCTCAGCCTGCAAGCAGCCTGCAAGGAGAGCATCCTCATTACACCCATGGCGCCCTTCACGTGGGCATGGCCTGGAGGAGCTGAAATGCCGTGTGGGAAAAGGGGCAGAGTCGCGGTGAAGGCGTTGAGTTTCAGGTTGAGAGGGTTGAAGAGTGTTGTTCTTGGAGAGCTCAGTTCTGCAGCGTCCTTTAGCGAGCCACTGCAAAATTTTGATTAGGACTTTCAGCTTCTGTCGTTAGCATACCCAGTAACCGAATGGAACGGAATAAGACGATGTTTTGGTCCGTTAAGTTGACCGAAGGAAAACATACCATGAAGGCACGACTGGTCAAACTTCAATAATGAGGAGCTCATTATCTCGACATTTTCTCAGCCTCCCTTTAAAAGTTGCTTCAGGAAGTTTAGCATAGCCTTCATTGTGAGTGCAGCTTTGGGAAGTGAAGGGAAGCAGTAGTTCTGAACGCTGGGTTCTCAAAGGCCCAGGCTGTACCCTTCCATGATCACGATCCCAGTCAACCTCAGAAAGTCCCTCAAGCAAGCGCTAGCAGCTCAAAGACCTGGACCCGACCCTTTGCTCCAGGAATTCCAAGCCAAGCTCCATACTGTGGAGGATTGTCCTTTGTCATATCAGTCTCCAAATCAAGATGCTTGAGGAGTTGTAGAGTGTCTTTCTTTGCCCGGCCCCTTCTTGATCCAGAATGGAATTTCGTTTATTATGTCAGGGCACTTTCAGGCTGTGGTTGTAATTTGTTCCACTCCCCTGTGAGCAGCGTGAAGTCCAATGGTATTGGATCTAGCTTCTATTAGCCTCGGAGTGATTGCCCCGTCCATGCTGCAGAGGAAAAGAACCCAGGGCTCAAGTGATTTTTCATTGTGAAGCAGCACGTACAGATTAAGCTGAGAAGATTCCGGTCTGATGTTTCTAGGACAAATCCGAAAATGACGTTGTTTGGTTCCAACTGTCATACTCAAACTTACCAGCTGCATTTTGAACCTATCTGAAGCTAGGGTTGTGGATAGTTCGCGATTTGCAGAGAGTGCAAAGCTCATCTAAAGTCTTGTGCAGACATACTTTACATTCCACAGAACGTGCATGCTTTCAAGGTTGCGAAGGGCAAGGGCCTCGCAGTCCAACAGCGCAAAGGACATTTCAAAGCTTCTTTTCTCCTGCAAGGTACGGACCCAAAACTGTCATGTTCGGGGCGAGCGCCCTGCCTGAACTTTGCATGCTGGTTTGGAACGGATTCTACAGCGCTCTTTGTTCTGCTAGATTCTTGAGAGGATCTTCGGTTAAAAATTGCTGGTGCACATACGACGTTTTGAAAGTATGCAAATGCTGGCGGTGGCCATGGGCATCTGGAAGCTGTACTCTCCGGACAAGGATGAATCCCAAACAGACAAAGCTTATAGGCCATGTTTCCCATCTTTGGGACTCAATGCCGATCCCTCGAAAAACTCAGGACTTCTTTGCGGCACTGGTAGCTGGGCTCCGCCCTTGCACCCGCTCAACTTTTCGTTCAAGTTCAGCGGAAAGGAGAGGTGGCCGGCAGATGCATCTTTGCTTTTGAAACATTTTTTTTGTGGAGGGCCCTCTTGAATGGAAGTTCAAGGTTCGAACGTTCCTTCTCTCATAACCTCGCAGGATTTCCTGAACAGATGCTTGGCTGGATGTGCGTCCAGGTTCAGGTTGTTAAGTACGTTTCGTCTCGTTTCCAGCACTCTAGGGCATGGCGAGGTTTGTACCTGCGGAGAGGCACGCAATCATGTTGCATAGCTGAACACCAGCCTCATTCCACTGTGGTGCAGGACATAACGAATGCTACCTTACAAGCCGGACCAGACCTCAAGAAGGCACGTTGGGATCAAGAACTTGCACAGAGTGCATGTTCCCCTGAGAATCAAACACTCACCGAACAGGCACACCAGCATCATCCACCCCGTAAACCGGTATCGGAAGTCTCTAGATCTAGAAGCTAGGTGTGTGTGTGTGTCGAACATGTTATACATAGGACACGGTGACCGTCGGCAACTTGGTCCCTTGTTTGCCTTGCTGCACATGTCTCCGTGGCGTCCTCAGATTTGCCACAGAGTTTAGGCCTGAAGCGTTCAGAGCTTGCGCTGCGGGGTCAGGGGTTATGGCTGCAGTGTGTTTCGCATCCAGTCTTCAGAGAATTTAGGTCCAGCTTAGTTAAGCCAGGTCGAATGTTTGAGGAGATTGACCTGTTGGCTGCATCATTTTTTGGGAGCTGAGCTTTTAGTCACCCTCTCACAGTGTTACCAAGCAGCATGAGACTGGATTTTCCGGCCGGATGTTACGTATTTATTGTTTCAAGTCTTATGAGTGTTGACTCGTTTTGGGTATCGATGACTTGTGCTCGTTCTGACCTTTGGGCATTTTGTTGCTCGCGTCTCATTCTGACTTTTGGACAGTATGCGGCAAGCAAGGAGAGCCTGTCCTTCTCCACAGAACTTTATGCAGCAAAGATGGATTGATAACCCTGCAAGCCCTGCCCGATGATGACGAGGGCTGTGCTAGATGTGCTTCTGACACACCTGCAACACACTTTACTCAGCTCAAGGTCATGCATACTGTACTTCCATGAACTTGATGTGGACCTGATGGTGCCAAGGGGCCCGCCAGGCACACAGCCCTGCAGTCCAGCCATAATATGTCAAAAAACTTTAAAAGGTTTTGTAAGCGGTACGCAGCCTAAAGCGTGACTCTCGGCTACGAAGCCTTCAACAGGTGCATACCCCTCCAACAAACTTCAAGCGTCGAGCCTTTACTTATCTTGCAGACTGGGATTCAGCGTGAAATATCCAAGCATCTTGAACGGTCAGTTGACCTGCAATGCTGAGGAGGCAAGTACACCTTTGAGCTCCAGAGCCTTGGCCTCCCTTGTGGATTAGCCTGTAGAGCAGGGCTCAGCGTGCTAGTTGAAGGGGTATGATTCGGCATGGGATGCCTTGAGAAGGCTTCCAAGGCTTCCGGAGCCTGTGAAGGTGCAACTCTCTTGGTCGGATTATCACGTGATTGCATGGTACATCTCCTCAATGGCTGACCTGTGTCCGTATCCTGTTCTCACTTCAGACTGCGCCCTGGCACAGGGGCATTTCAACCCAGCAGCAAACACTTCCTTCGTCATGGTCGCTTCAGAAACTAGGGTAAACACAAACTCGGCTGCTAAAGCTAGGCCGACCTGCTTGGATGCCTTCTAGTCACGCTTGAAGTGGGATCGAGGCCTAGCAACCTCTCCGAGCCCGGAAGCCACTGGAAGCGGGGCGTATGGTGGGGCCCAGGCCTATATTCTGTTTTTACCACGTTCAGGAAGGGCTGTTGAACTCGTTTCTTCATCCTCAATCAATGCGAAAGCGGGTCCCAAACTTGACGTGTAGCGCTCTTGACGAGTTCTGTGTCATTCAAAGGATGGGTCATGGTAGGACAAACGTTCAGAGGATCAGTCATCGCCGAAAAACAGCTGCTCTAACACCGAACGTCACCAACCGCTTAGCTGGGTTGTTTACAGGTTAGCTGCTCATCCAGGTTGCTCTGCGGGCTTTTTCTGAAAAGATTCAACAAGTGCATAATTGCAGCGAATGCTGCAGTATTCAAAAAATGCAGCTGATCGCAACAAAAAGGAAAAGGTGAAGCGCATCAGAGAGTGTTACAGGCCTACATGGTCAACAAGTGCAACGTCCAAGATGGAGAAAACAGAAATAAAAGCTGTTCCCCGATATCAAAATGTGCTAAAAGCAAGTTGATGCTGCTAGGGACGTGCACTTTCTGCGAGTTTGGCAGCTACAACTTCGTGAAGGCTGGGACATGTATCGGTCTCTAGTATGGCTTGGAGCCTTGCTTTTGTTGCTTACCGCCTCAAAGCAGATCATGTTGGACGCCCGGTTTGTTTTTCAGGTGATCCGCTCGGACGGGCAACCCAATGAGCCCTACTACAGTGAGTTTCTGCAGCCCCTTGGTCTACTTTATAACTAAGGGCCCGTTGATTCTGCCAGAAGATTTGATGATTCTTCAAGTTCAATGTGTGGACAATTAGGCATTAAAGCTCGGCCCGGGTTCAAAACTTTTGACTGGCAGTGAAAAGACAAGTGAATGGGGTCGCGTCCGCGGTCTTTCGGGCCACTTTGGTTGCTCAGAGTCGAACTCCAGCCAGCATGCCCACAGTACTGCTGCGCGGGCGGTCACGGACGAATGTGCCAGCAACACAGAGCCGAGCTGTTGTTGCGAGCGAACCAAAATGGTACCGTCTATAGTTTTTAGAGACCCTTCCTTATAGCCAACATGAATGAAGCAAGTCTTGAATCTTAAGCCTAGCAAGCAAGGATACGCAGAAAGAACCTGTTCAGTGATGCTGCTGCAAACCCAAGCCGGACAGCAAAAGCATGGACAGTCATGCGGACATCGTGCTCGAGACCCCTGCAGCCAACTCTTGATCTCAACAGCTTTGTGCTTCATTCCCCGCTAAGACGGTAAGCCCTGAGCAGGTACATGGGCGACATCAAGCTGTTTGCCTGGTCTGGCTTTACGAAGCATGAGCAGCGGGACGCAGAGTTTCAAGCTCTTGAAGAGGCTGCCCTCCGGGCTTAGGGCCTGAGCACTCACGGCTAATTGTGGGATCGTGGGTGCAGGGCAAGACTGTTGGGTTTTGACACCCTGAGCGCTTAGAGTAGAGCTTCTTGGCCACTCAGCCTCATGAGGGTTGTCCCCAGTCTGCTGCGGTTTTAAGGTACTCGTCATGGGTCCAGAAAGTTGGGGCCTAGAGGCACCCTTCGCAGCAGGGTCCTTTTGCAGGCAGCATCCATCAGGCTTGCTTTCTGTGTTGCAGGTTCCCTTCCAGCTGCTTTGTTATTGAAGAGTGGGACTGCGCCTGGCAGTTGGCGCGCTTTTTGTTCGAAGTGGAAGACATCTGCAGGCAAATCCAGCCGATCGAAGGGAAGCTGCGTAGTCTTCTGAAGGGTAAAGTTATGTGTGTCCTTGCTCAGTTTCTCCGAAGGAAGTATGGCCCGAGACCAAAAGAAACATTGTATGCTTCTGGTCTCAAGGACCCACGTAGCATCCCTAGCAGCTGTCTTCTAGCTCATTAGCGCTGAACCCCTGAACCCTACATTGCCCTACATAGCCTCAACATTCCTCAGGCCCAGCTCTGTGCTCTGAAGATGCATGCGACGGTGCCAAAGGCTTTTGTCGCAAAGAGGGTGCAGAAGCAGTGTGCTCGAAGTGGAGAGCTCCCTTGGCTCAAGCCGTGGCTCCCAACAGAAGATGGCTGTGTGAGTCACTCTCTCATGTCAAAGGAAGTAGACCCTGAATCGACTGGAAAGCCCTGTTGAAGCTGCATGAACATTGACAGAACCGCCCTGGTATGACCTCGTCGAGAAAGCCCTTGAAGCCAGGCTCGGCGGGGTTACGCCGAGGCCGCGCAGAGTACCTGGGCCAGGCCGGTGCTCGCAAAGGGCTAAGAAAAGAACTAATGGAGCTACAGAGGGCTTGATTCTTGGAGGCGCCAGGCTTGGCCAACTTGGGTAAGCTGGAAAATGCCCATCGGGTTTACTGAGTGGGTGTGAATGCGCAGCAAGATTGCGGACATGTGTTCAGGTATCAGAACTATCAAAACTCAGAGGGTCTCTTAAGTTCATATTGCATGGACACTGCCAGGCCATCAACATCTGTTTAAGGAGCGTCTTTTTTGACCTGTTCACTGGACTTAGCAAAGACTTGGTCAAACCCTCACATCCGGGGAAGGCGAATTGTGCTGCAAGCCTCTCAGGCGCTGTGATGGCTTTGTCCTGTGGGATGAGAATCTCGGCTTGAAGGTAGTAGAAAGCGCGTCTTCAGATTGTCTTCGCTAAGGCCGGGCAGAGCATGTAGAGCAAATGATGCCTTCTACTCCTGCAGCTTGACTGGCGCACATCGTTGGCGTTTGACGCTACACATCCAGCATCCTAAAGTCTTTCAGTCAAGTCCCTGATCATGAGAGTTAGACACCAACCAACTGACCAACCTAGGAACGTGGAAGCCGTTGCCACAGAGGATGCGCGGTCTGCGCTGGAAGAGCCACCGGTGGACTTCAGGCAGTAGTAATTTGTTTCAGCTTCAGGCATCGGTTCAACCCATGCAAGAATCATGGAAATCATTAGAATCATGGGGGCTTGTGGGTTGAAGGGGAGTTGCGGTCAAGTGACAGACGCTCGCACTTGTTGCTGAGCTGCAGCTCGCGCAGAGGAGAGGAGGCCTGACGTCGATTGCAGGACCAGTGCTCGGGTTCCTTGCTCAAGCCGGGCCTTACAAAAGCAAGGTTTGCATTCCAACTGCTTTGACCTCTCAACCTGGTGCTTCTCCTAGCCCACCATTCTAAACCCTGGCTTGCAAGCAGGCCCATCCCCGCTGGCGTCGCCTTTCGCTGGCTCCGCACCCGTCGCCTGGTGCGATACCTTCAACGCAACTCGGAGGCAAGGATCCTTGGGCCCTGATGAGACTGCTGACTGGCATGCGACTTCATCCATTTCTGTAGAGGGACAGAGAAGCTATGCGTTCTCACATCTTTTCCGCAGGCTCTCAGATTGAATTTGAAGGGGCACTCCCAGCTTTGATCACGGTGTTTCCCTTGCTTCATCAGGTCTCTCCTGGGAAAGAATCCTGGGTTTCCGGCCTTCGGGCTTTTCATTTACAGGCAATCTGCTCGGACAGGCGAGGATAGCGCAAGCTTTAGACTAGGAGTCCCATGAAGGGGTTTGGAGCATGAGAAGGCTGTGCGCGATCAAGCTTGCCATGAGTTTTCTTCCAAATGTTAAGGCAACAGGCCAGTGCATGTAAGAACAACAAAACTCGGAAGCTACAACTTAGGATGATTCGGTTGCCACCCGCATAACCACGTATGTAGGGTTTAGCATTCCTCCGTTGAGAAGATTAAGG
Organism: Symbiodinium pilosum; assembly: GCA_905231905.1. NCBI lineage: Eukaryota > Dinophyceae > Suessiales > Symbiodiniaceae > Symbiodinium > Symbiodinium pilosum. The sequence goes on along the minus strand of CAJNIZ010001225.1, from coordinate 119,107 downwards.
CCGTAAGTCCGATGACTTTGACTGGTTCCTGGTCTTTGACGATGGCGGCTTTCCAGTCGCAGTCCCTCAGCTGAACAGCGGAACCAATTCCCAATGCAAGCAGGTTGCATGTGGCAGAAAGTTTCGGATTTGGGCTGTCCTTTGCAAGCCTTGGCGTATGAATTCTCTTGCCTAAGTGGAGCTGATCGCAGCCGGTTGCAGTGCAATGCGTAACATTCTATTGGTGCATACTCAAGCTAGAAGCTAGCGACCAAGCAATTCTCACATGCCTTCTAACATAAGGAAATGCTATATTCTCGAGCTACACTGCAAACTACTACACTGGTCATGGGCCTAGAGGTGTTCGTTTGTGTATCCACTCAACCACCAGCGATTACGAGCCCCAACAGTGTTTTTGCAACTTGCGTCAATGATGACTTCACTAGCTCTCACATCCCAGGACCTCTTCCTTGCTCAGACATGCAATCCTCATCAGCCTCTTCACACGTTCGCAGCTTTGAAAGGAGAACATCCGGCTGTTGGTCCGCCAGTTCTCCACTGAAGAGCAGGCCCGAAGCAGCGCAGCCTGAGCCTTCAGCTCCATGTCTTGAGTTTGCATTCTCTTTGATGCAAGGATTAGGATGCTAACTTTTGATGAGCTCAAGACTTGTTTCCTGTTCCCAAACACAGAGCCATCGAACAATGTCAAGCCATCCGCGTCCCCGATTCCAGGACACGCCCATCTTACTCTCGGACAGAGAAAGGCGCATCACTCCTTAACAGGATAATGGCTGCATGTTGAGGCGCTTAAGGGCAGTTTTGGGATTGCCAAACATCAAGCAGGAGGCCTCGGAAGGCGAAGGAATCAAGTCATCATCAAAAGCATTTTTTATCGGGCACGGGCTTGCAAGATTACTCAGGGATTCCAATGAGCGAAATGAGGCTCTAAGAGCGGAATGCAGCTTGGAAGCCTACCAAATCACCGTGAAGTCTTTCCAACGTAAATGCTAGTGCCTAGCACCGCGCATAGCTTGTTGCTTCGTACAGCCGCCATAGGAATCATAGCATCCAGGATGCTCCTTGCCCAGGGCCGGTGCCTTTGGCGCTCTCTTCAACCGCGAAAGTCTACGCAGCCTGGTAGTCGCCTGGAGGAAAAGTGTAATTATCAGGTGAAGCTCAAGTAGCACGCGTTCGAATGACTAGGCCTCCTTCAATGATTCGCATAGCGATTGTCTCGCACCCACGCGCGAGAAGCCGCTGCGGACGCTGCAGGCAACCTCACAGCTTTTTTGAGAATTTTAAAAGCAGATTCAAAGTTGTCTCCTCTGCCACATGTAGACTCGTACAGGGCTCAGGAGTCCGATGCAAGCACCTACCCTGCAGGCAATGCCTGCTTTGTGGCGCTGTGGGAAGGGACTTGACCGATATGCGTGGGACGCTGAGGACAGGCCTGAACATTTCGAAGCAACAGGAGTTGGGTTATTGTTCCTGCAAGTTTGTTTAAGCTTTGGGATGATGAGGCTGATGAGGGTCTTCAATCCATTTGACCAGCTTGCTTCTTCAAGCTCAGGTTGTGGCTTCTGACTGCTGGGAGGGCTTGGATTTTGAAGGAATTCTGTGTGGCGCATGTGCAAGGCTGCATCTTTGGGCTTAAGGTACGCGGGCTTTGCGTCGCCGTTCGAAAATGCTCCTGCCGTTAACCTTCTTCAAACGTCAGCCCGTCTGGCAAGGAGTCGCTGCGTGCCTTGCTGGGCCGCTCGGAAGGCACTACAAACACCCTAGCTTCATTGCAGCTTCATGGCATTCCTGGGATAGCAATGATCTGACTGATGGTTCTTGCCTGTGTTGTTATCCGTGGTCTTTGCCTCATTGTTCTCAAGTCAGGGATCTGTGCATCCAGATTACTTTGAGATGCAGACTTCGACAAGAACACAAAAGGCATCACCACAGACCTCAACACATCTCAGTCGTGGTTTCCGAAGATTGTGCTGGAGCCCCTGATCCAAAAGTTGTCCCTTGATGCTGAACTACCCTCTCACTGTCTATGCTCAGTTTGACATTGAGGCTGCCGAGATGGGGATGAGTCGCTCGTCAACCTGAAGGCCGAAGAAGGATCTGGGGTCAGGGTACGTCCAGCAAACAGAGAGCCTCGAATTTTCTACATTGCTGGCAAAGGCGGCCGGTCAGCTTGCAGAAGCTGGCAGGTTTTGCAAACGCAGCTTCCAACAACGATCTGAAATCACCTTGGGACATCTGAGGGTTGAGTTCTCACGAAGACATGTCTGCCTGCAGTTGGGTCCAAAAAGCCGAGGCCCCTGTTTGAGGCTGCGTGCTATTTGTGGCTTTTGTGGCGATCTGAAGTCACCATTCCTTTTTCAGCTTAGCTTCAGCACCAAACCTTGTTCCCAGCAAGTTTCGTCTGGCAGGTTCGCGCAACTGGAGGAGTTTGTAAAAGGGCGCTGATGCTTGGCTGCTTCTTGTAAGGGTTGTCGGCTACCCGGAACTAAGCCGTGCAGCACGCTCTGAAGCATCATTTGTAGGGTGCGAGGCGCTTACGCTCGCAGAATGGCTTATTCCATACAACAGACCTGATGATTAAACCTGAGCGGGGAGAGCATCTAACCGTGCCGAGGCTCCAAGGATGCGGGGCCAAAACACCAAAAAGAGAGAACGCAAAAAAAAACAATGTCAAGAAAGTTGCTCAGGCTAATGACAGAAAGTGTACAAAGGCCTGAAGCCGCTGAGGCGGTCTTATCCTCCCGTTTCAGTTCTTTCGCGGCGCAGCAACTTGCATCTCACTGTGCAGGCCTCCAGCTCCTAAAGTCCTCCAGTTTTTTGGGACCTGTGTATGCCATGGTGTTGCAAGGAATTCGATAGAGTAATTGCAACTGCAAATCTGCAAATGTAAATTGCAGCTCCAGTTAAGGACTGGACAAGAAGATCCTTGCGAGGTAAGCTCTTATAAAACTTCAAAGGCCAGAAATGCAACTGCTAGATCCTTAAGCCAGATACTTCAATACGCTTTACTTGCACCTTAGTTCCAAGTCCTGGCCAAGGATGGCATACATGGTGCCAGAGCCAAGCTGGATGGTCGGAGTCTTGGAGCCTGCGTCGGGGATTTTGCCTTCTTCTGGGGGTTTCAGGGTGATGGGCTTCTGTACAATGTTTAAAGCGGTGTTGGTCATTTCAAAGGCTTGCCCTGCCGAGCAGCAAAGTATTTTATTGCTTCGTGCTACGGCTGCAGGCTCACGTTGCCTCTGCTTGCACATATGCAGATCAGGCCTCTTCCTTAAAAGTGCTGGAACATAACGTGACCTCAACATGTTCTGAAAGCTGACAGACCACCGGTTCACACCTAGACGAGATGCCAAGCAACTTGCTTCATCCGAGACAGACATCCACAAAGCGGTCTATGGCTGAGCCGATCATTCAGGCAGGGCATTCCAGGTTCGTCACAAAATCAGACCTGCCTTGGAAACCGAAGCCTCAATTCTGGCAGGCAGCTTTGCACCGCGAGCACGGCCAAAAAAAGTGCAGAAGCCACTGAGTTCTCTCTTGCGACCCTGTAGCCGCTTTCGGAGTGAGAGGCAGTGCGCACGAATCTGAAGGTGCCAGCAGATCTATCTTTTTAACCTACTGAACTTTATACGCAAAACGCGAAGATAACAACCCCCGATCACATTCTAGCAATCTCCAGGCCCAGGTTGCTGGGCCTCGGGGGCAGACTCCACTTATTTTAGTGACTTCAGAATTTCAACCTACGAGCTGTAGCTTTTGGATTTCTTGATCCTCTGTCCACAGTTCCAGCACCACCTTTTCTGCATTCTGCTGCAGGGTATGAGTCCGCACACCTTGAGACCTCCAAAGCCCTGCAGCACCAAGCACAAACAATTGTTTGGTGGCAAAAGCAGGGATCCAATGAAGATTCAAGCAGCATAACTGGCAACCAGGTCACGCACACGTTGCATGCAATGTCGTTTGGCAGCGAAGGACCAAAGAGCTGATGCAAAGGAGGACGAGGAGCCGCCTTTGATGACCAAAGCTTAGCATTTGGTGAAGGGCTATTCAGGTTCTACATGCGTCAGAGCTTTGTAGATTTGGCCGGTGAGCGGGTCAGTGAACGCTACATGGAAGCCGAGAAAGCTTCAACATGTCAGCTTCAACAGATCTCTAAAATAAGTGCCCAACAGGGTTCCAGGATGACTGTTGCAGTTGTAATGTGCATAATGCTTGAAGTGCAGAGGCGCTGGTCCTGGAGAGTGGGGGCACCTGTTGAGGCTTCGCCCGAAGACCTTGAGAACAGAATTTGCAAAAACTGACCTCAGCATGAAACAACGCAAGCCAAATAACAGACCTAGACTATGAAGTGTTATGGACTGTTGGCGGTAACCCCAAGGCTCGAAGGTGTGGGCGCCGAGCCTGTCCAGGTTGACGCGATTGTGTGGCGCTCGGATTGGCTTCCACCCAGTTGTTTCCGTGCTTCAAGACCGACTCGAAGGTTGAGGATCTTATGCATCGGATTGGGGATTTTTGGAGCCCGTGCCTCTTCCCAGGTCTTTCTCAAGGCGCTGTCGCAGGAGGAGCAGGGCCCCTTCACGCAGGACTCGGCTCAAATTCAATACTTGCAGCAGCCCTTCACCGCAAGTGCATTTTGGTGGTTGTATGAGGGGGGAATTCCCAAAAGCTTGTGTGCATCTTTACAGCCAAGTCTATTGCAGTAGAACTTCGAGCTCTGGAGGACTTCCTGTCGAAGCTGATCGTCATCCTGCATTGGCGTTTGCCTGAGAAAAGCGCCCTTCTGTGTTGCTCAATGCTCGTGGTGATAGTGAAAGGCACTTGTTCTTATTCACAAGGTCCAAGGCATTTCTGTTGCCCTGTGTTGGGGAAGGTAGCTGCTGAGCAACAAGCATTGACAGGGATCTTGCAGGCCTGGCTCACGCAGATTAGCTTCTAAGGTGGGCGGATGTTGACCTCAGCAGCCCCTTAGCGATGGTCCCGGATGACGGCTTCCAGGCAGACGCGAGTTTGGGCCTTGAGACCCTGATTGTAATTCTTCGGTTTAGGCTGTGAGGCTTGGGGCTGACAGCTTCCAGGCTTCAAGCTGTTGCTTCAAATTCGCTGGCTGTGGCTATCTGTTAAGTGTCTCGTCTGCCAAAGGTGTGATAAGAGTCATGTGACAAGACCGCCGCCGCCGCTGCTGCTGCTGCCGCTGCGTCTTCTGCCGATGATGCTGATGCCGATGGAATACCTTGCTGATGGCCTATGAAGTCAGCACCCCTGCTGATATCTAAAAGCCCAGCAAGATGAGCAAGCTCTGAACGTAGCATTCAAATTTGGTCTCGCGCAGGAGGCGCTGGACAAGGCCGGGCCAGGGCTTGAGACTCGAGGCGTGGTTTGAGGTTGCGGGGGTTGGCTGTCGGGCAGCCGGCTGTTCTTCCACAACGACTTGGCTCACTTTGAGAGTGACTGGCTGAGCTTGTGTGCTAGTGCCAGTGAATCCAGCTCACAATGCCCCCAACGCCTCGTAGCCGAAGGCAAAGCAGCGCCTCTTGAGTGTCCTAATTAAGCTGAGGGGGGGCTGTGCTCCTTTGACCCCCGCTATGGAATTTGATCGAGGCACACGTCTCAATCTGCAACCGAATCCGCATGCTTGTAGCATGCGCTTCCCTGAAGCGTTCTGCACCAATTGTGGCCAAGGCATGGCATATTCCAATGCCGGAAGCCTCAAACTCGGAGTAGGCATCAATAAGAATAGATGAACATCAATAACACAAATAAATTGACATCAGTTACAAGAGACAAACAAACATCAACAAACAATCGCCCAACTACTGCAGTTTACAGTATTTGGCAGCGGGAACGGATGCAGACACGGTAAATACAGCATTTCTAGCTCCACAGCATCAACAAATGCTGTGTTTTCTGATGCTTCCTGACTTCTTGGCTCATTCTCTTCTTCGCGGCCTCCCCCACCCCCTCTCACCCCACAACCAAGGCTTTTGTGAAGCCACCCATGCTTGCCGTAACAAAGAAGCATCATGTTGTCACCATGTTTGCAGCAGAGGATGGTTATGCAGATCCTTTTTGTTTGCAAATGGGAAGCCTGCCCCCCCCCCCAACCCCCTCGCTTTGTTTCAAGGCCGTCCATGCTTCACCATTGTTCATTATCTTGGATCAGTTCAGCATGTTTCATGCTTGTTCATCGTTGTTCTTCACTTGGGATGTTTCTTGAGAAGTTTTCATCAAATACATCATGTTTCATTGCTTTTCACCGTCTTGCAGCAGTTTCCATGATCTCCACATTTTCAATAATTTTCATCAGTTTTCCATAGTTTTCATCATTTTTGATTTTTTTCATCATTTTCATGATTCTTCATCATTTCTAATCAACTTTCATCATGTTTCATCATCTCTAATCACATTTCACCATTTTCCTCGCTTTTACCATGTTCCACCATATTTCATGGATTTTCATCATTTTCATTTCTTGATGTGGCTGGACATGCTGCAATTTCTACGGTTTTGCTAGGATTTTAGTTTGTGTCCAGTGTTTTTTCTTGATGCGGGTTTCCATTTCATTTTTGTTGATGTCCGTTAATTTTTTGATGCTGCACCCGTGATATCTAGGGATTCAATGGTTTGAATTGGCACAACTCAGAGTCCAGACCACATGCCCCCTGTGAGAAGGTTCTATACCGCTTGCATAGGCTCGTGGAGCAACTGTGCCTTGCTGTCTGCAGTCCCCATCAAACGTTGACTTGGAAGACGTTCCGGGCTGTGTGTGCTGCCAAGGCTTTCATCCTAAACAGCCCGAATTCTCAGACCCTACCCGACCCGTCAGTAGCCCCAGAGGATCTTTGTGAAGGCCAAGATAAAGCGCGAGCAAAACAAGTTACACGGCCTGTAAGAGCCCTATGCCCGCGTACTCTGGCGCAGATCATGAAGTCCGAAGAAGGGCTCTTCGTGAACCACCCCAACTCGCCTTCCTGGCTTTCCAACATGCCGCAGCACACCAAGGATGTTGGGATTTCGGATGGTCTTCTAGTAGATATGTCAGGCTTTTTCCTAGCCCGGTGGCATGCTACCGTACTGGGCTCTACCAGCACTTGTACCTTTCTTCTTCACTCAGCCATGCTGCCAAAGTAGGGCACTTTCTCAGGAGACACGGTGGAACCGACTTGTTCAACATGCTTCCCCAAGAATTTGCTGGTGGCATAAATGGTGAAGGAACCTCTCAGTGCTCAGAATTCTCATGGCAGCGAAGTCTACACAGATCTGCAGGGTCCTTGCCCTGAAACATATCTGCAGTTTGAAGCGTCCCTTAGTATATAGGGTTCCTGGTTACACAGGCAAGCCTTAAGATTTGAGTTACATGCTCAGATTCGTCCCATTATGTGTGTTGTTTCATGAGGGGGCGAGGACTGTTGGGTTGGGACTTGTCAGCCATACCGACCATCGAAGAACCACAATGGCGTGCAAGGAAAACCAACACGTGTGTCAATTTCGGAGTAGCTACAGCTTCAGCACCTCAGCCCCTTGACGGGTAGCTTTCTGATGCGTATGCAGCCAAAACCCATGGAAAGCAAAATAAACGAACTGAACCGCACGACCTCTCCAGATTCGAAGAGCGCGCGTTCACGTTTCCGCATAAAATCCTGAGATAACAAGAAGCCTTCTACCAATACCAGAGCGGACGAAGACATCTACAGCCTGGTGACCAGTGAGTATCACATGCTGTAGGGTGATGACTGCACAGGACGTGTTCTGCGTCAACATGTTCTGCCTCGACCAGGCCCTGCTCGGGGCAAGGGTTTTGCAGTGGCACGTGGCTTGAAATTAAACCCCTGCTGAGATGGCTTAGAATCCCCGGTTCAAGCAGATGGTCCAAGACCCAGGCCTATCAGACACAAGCTCTGGACTTCCTCTTGTCTGGCGCCCAGCAAAGATGTTAGGCCATGCACAGCTATTGGGAAGCTAAAGTTAGGGTGCCATCAAGCCACTGCATGCTGAAGTACGAAGACTGGAGCACAGCTTCAGTGTGGAGAATGAATGGTGTAAGTCGTGCAAGTGGCAGTGTACGTGGTTGCATTTTTTAGCGTTCTCAGTTTCCTGCAGTCTCAGATGCTTGGGATCGAGGCCTGCGTTTTCCCTTTTCCCCGACAAGGACGTTGTGTGCTCAATCATGTTTGAATCTAGGCCCATTCAATTCACAGACCTTCAGCCAGAGCAAAACTGTGGAGAGTTGCCATACATCACTGCAATACCTAGACTCTTAGTCCTGGTGGAGTGCGGCCAACCTGGAGGACTATTGCATCATCACGCAGCCGCACACAGCACCCAACACTCCCTTGCTCAATGCGTTCGCGGCCCAGGGATCTGATGCTGAGCTTCTTCAAGCGGAGCCGTGTTCAAACCTTGTCCAACCGCGCACCAATCGCATTTAAGCAGTCATCCAGTTGGCATCAAGTCGGACTGCATTTGTTTATCTTGTCAAATCTTGCAGCCTGGCTACAATTCGGCCTTTCAACTCATCCCTATTCTTAAGTCTTGATTTGATTAAGTATCACCACTTCGGCCAAGCACGTCCCATGAAGCTCAAGCTCAGGTTTTCCATCGTTCCACCGCAACCACAGAACACCTTCGGCCGCCTGCCTGTTCAGGGGTATGTAGTCATGAGGTGTAAAGTCTCGAAAAGGTTTTCACAGTGCCTCCGAGCCCCGAAGCAGGGCTGCTTGCCTGGTGTCACTTTGCTGGAGGCCACGTGCTCTTCTTGATCCACAGAGCTGCGCTCCTTGGGCCTCCGAAGGCGACTGAAATGCAGAGCCTGAAAAATTGCCTCGAGGGTCTGTGTTTCACTGTGTGTGAAGGTGTCTCTTCTCAAACCACACCTCTTGGAGAACGTAAAGCCGCTGCTTGAGGTCTGCGGCTGGGAAGCTATGCTGTTGGGAACAAAGTCGAAGCGTGCCTGTTCGCGGCATTCGCTTAGGTCTTCGAAGACGAGACGCGGCAGGAGCACACTGATACACAACATGGCAGCGCAAGGCATTGTAAGACTTGACTGCCTGCAAGCGGTTTTCAAAGGGGATCTTCCCTCCAAACCCTGCGAACTTCGCCGGGCGAGTGGACTGACTGATGCCAAAACCTCACAGAGTCAAGGCCAGATCACTCAGCAAAGTGAACTTTGATCCATTACCGTTGCTGAGCTTTCCTGTCGTAGAAGACTGCAAGATGATGAACCGCGACTGGCCTTTGTGCTGCTCGCTTTGGGTTTAGAAGTGTACACATTCAAGCGCCCGTTTTGAGTGCTGAACACGTCATGATATAATCACATCGGACCAAGCCTCAAGATTTGTGGAGGTGTCCACAAGGCCCTCGCATGCCAGCAAGACGTTGACTTCCCTAGACAGGGACAGTTGGGAATTCCAATTAGCCACCGACAAAAAGACTCCAAAAGCCCATGATTCTAAGTGAATACCCCTGGCGCTCCACCCTTAATGGAACATGCAGAAGACTTGTCGGCCGCGACCTTCGGCCTTCACCCGCAAATGCATCGGGCGTAAATTCCCAGGAGATCCTCCAAGAGTGCCAGACCTACATCAGAGCTGCGCACTGAGTTGCTGCTTGGAGTTTCCGGTTTCACAATGGGCATTTTGGAGTAGAAGATCTTGCTGGTCTGCTAGGGTTTCATAAGTGGAGGAGCTCGCAAGGTGGAGCACAATGGGGTGGGGGGAAGAGGAGCACAAGCAACCAAGAAGCAAGCCAGAGTTCGCACGCATCAGAATGGATGATATTGACGCCCAAGCCTTACGAACACAATCTTCCTCCAATCCTTAGCATATCTTGCCTGTCGAAGCAACCAACGCAACGCGCGCTCGCCAGCCATACTGTAAGCCATACAAGCTGGGCTCTGTCAGGAACATAGAAAGAGTGAGCTGGAAGTGTTCGTGGCGGAGTTCGACGAACAGGTCTCAACGGGATTGCAAACAGTAATACGCGTGCATCAAGCATGGTCATGTCCTTACCACTCCAAGGAGGATATTGTTAGCCCTGCTGTGAAAAAACATGGCTCTCGGGCTGGATATCGAGCAAAGCCCTGGCCCAGCAAGTTGCAGCTTTGCTCAGAACTCAATACAGATTCGGAGCACAGCCAATGGTAGCTTGCAACTGGACTTGATTGAAGGTCTTACAAGCCCTATTGATTGGGTATTCAGGCTTGCAGCGTCTTTTTGCACACCCGAAAGAAGCCCAAACGGATTTACAAGCAACAACTAGCCTTACAAGCCTTACATGCCGCGCGCAATGGCATGTCGATCATGTCGCAATGCGATTCTCATCTGCTTGCTGTGGGTCTATTGCTGCTATCACGATCTGGTCTTTGCTGGATTGCACTCTCCTGCCAAAGCAGCTGGAGTTGCTCGCTTCGCCAGCCAGAACCCACTCAGACTGCCCAACAATCCGAATCCATTTGACTTGCTGGGCGTGAAGCGTGGAACAGACAAGTCGGAGATCAGGACATTGGGGATTTTTTTACCTACCTCTGCAAGTCCTGAAGCATGCCCGAACACAATCTAAGACTGCATGCTGGCATGTGTTGTAGCAGCGAAGGAAGCTGTTTCGGAAGCGGGTGCAGACTGAGCATCCTGATGTTAACCCAGATGATGAAGCAGCTTGGTTTTTCACGAGCGTGCACTTTCTCACCTTCTTTTGCTTTTTTTGCGCAACCACTAAGGAAACCCCTACCAGAGAAGGCCAGGTATAGCTTCACGCGGTCTGTGTCTTATGTGAGCAGCTCTCCTTCATGATTCCACTGTAAGGCCATCGAAAGACGAAGACTTCCAGTGAATCCACATCCAAGCCGTCATCGGCAAGCCCCCACGTAAATCCTGTCTAGGTGAATCTGAGATCTACCAATTTCAGATCCCAGGAAGCTGCGGCTCGTTTTCAGGAGCTCGTGGGCGCTTACAACGCAGTCATGGGCGACCGCGCTGAATAACGCAGCTTCAAGACGTCAGATTTAAGCGTGATTGGAAGAGGTCCAGGGCTGGTTCCACAGATCCGCCGAAAAATGATCCACGAGACAGGTTCTGACAGCCCTGCATGTTGCAGCTGCAGCTGACGAGCCCAAACTCTAAGAGCACTTCGCACCTTGTGGGAATACCAAGGTGATGAGCTCTTGCCCGACGAGCTCAACTTTGTCCGCGTGCAGATGACTAAGCGCTACAAGAAAGCTTTGGAAGCTGACCAGTCCGTGACTTGGCATGAATCCGAGACTTCCCAGTCCTACCTCACTGTTTCCAACTTGCAGCATCCAGAGGGCAACTTCGGGCAACTCCCTAACATTCCAGCCCTGCTTGGCGTTGTGCATTCTGTGCAGGCCAAGAACGGGATTTTCTACGCACTGTTGCCGGGGCTGGCAATCACAGTCATTGGCATCTCATTTTTTATCATGGACGCTCTGGGCATGTTGGATCCACAGACAAAGCAGATGTTGGACGCGGTGAAGGGCAAGGGAGTTTAGAGTGTGATGCTGAAGTCTCCCCCAGAGTGCACCCCAACATGGGCTGGCACCTACTGACGACAGCATCACCCCGTGGCGATGGGTGAAAGAGTTCGGGATCTCACTGCCGATGGCCATGCAAGTGTGCACACCTTGCACCGCCAACGCACACGTGCTTTAGAATGGAAGTTTGGGCGTGCCAATGCCATGAATCCCCGTTAAGCCAAACTTGCAAACGCTCACGTTTTCTCGTGGAATTCATGCAGGTCGATGTGGGAGCCAGATTAGGTGCTCAGAGGTAGTCAGAGGTCATGGATCAGCTGGCATCGCTTTGCACGTACAGTGAAGCAGAAAGTGCGGAACCCACACTTCCACACCTGAAGTCCCTCAGACCTTAAACCCATGAACGCACGCTCATTTGTAGTGTAAAGACTTATGCAAAGTAGAGTTTTCAAGTAGGGCTCGATGGCAGCATGGTGCACATGAGATTGAACCCCTCTCCGTCCTACCCCGCGCCGTCGACTACATACCAGGTTGTTCCTGTGGCGCGCCAAAGTGCTGCCTTTGCCCGGATATACCCGAACGGCATAAGTTAAATCCTATCCAGAACTGGCTTTGTATCGAGATTGCTAGACAAGGGTTGTACAAGCTTCGGCTGCATGTGAACTAGTTGCAGCAGTAGTTGTAGTCGAATCTCGCGTGGAGTGGAGGCACGCTGCGCGATGTACCCTTTGTTGTCACAGCCATCTGTGATATGAGTTGCCGTCAATGCCAGGGATATCGCGGCACCATCAAGGGCGGAAGGGGTCCTGGTCCCTTTCGTAGTTGCCCGTCCATCATTCATATGGGAATTATGACTGTAGCTCACACATTGTGAAAGAAGGGTGCATGTGCAGCGCTCATGAGAATAGAGTGGGGCTTCATGGTGGGATCATTGGAATCCTGCAGTTGCCAAATTTGCGAGTCGCTTTTTTTGGAAACGCTTTTTGCCTGCAGGCCGTGGGACTAATCGTGTGTGGAACTCAGTCTCAGGACTGGTAGCCCTAGAGTCGAAGCATGACGTTGTAGCTTGGAGAGACCCGTGGCTCGCAATTGCAACATGTTTTTGACTGAGGGTTGAAGTAATCGGCGGACTCGAACGCCCCTCCCACAGCATTTCTCTAAGGCTCCAGATGCCCACGGCGGACGTAGTCAGTCGGTTGGAGAGCCCAGGATTATGCAAATGGCTGCAGAGATCGCGGGCAGTTTCCATCGCTGGTTAGCTTCATTTCCCCCTTTTCATAGGAGCTTGCGACATTCGGGGCATTCTGGATTTGAGCATCCAATTTTTGATGCGGCTGCCGAAACACTGTTGGAACACTTGGAGCTCCGATGGGCGTTTTTTGCCCTGCAGGCTTTGCTTGGCCCATGTCAGTTGTCAAGTTGACAAAGCTTACTATGCTGATTCCATTGCAGCCTTCTCGGTGGAGCCCTGCGCAGACCTCCTCCTTCTTTGCTACTTGCTGCCAGTTACTTCCTCCAATTAAACTTTGCATCGTGTAGTTTCATGTCATAATATGTCATATCTGGACAGCACAGCTGGTTGGCGCGCGATGCGCACGCTACTTCCGAAGGGTTGTTGCATGGCCGGTTCAACAAGGCTGAGATGCTGCTATCATCTGGACGACTACCTTTTAGTGGAGCACCACGAGAGTGGCAACCCGAACAAGGTCTGGCTGTGTTGGGATGTTGCAGGAAGTCAGGCCACAGGTTCAGCATTTGTATTGTCATCGGCGTGTTCGAGCCAGCTGGGGATTTGGCACTGACTCTCTTTTTGTTGCGTTGTCGTGCTCAGCTGTTTCTTGCCTCTTTGATGGACCAGCAACATGCTCGCATCCGCATTGTAATTTTGCTGCCACATTATTGACCCTTTCGTGCATTTTTTGCGGACCCGAATTTTACTGACTCTGCTGTTTTAAGCAAGGCCCAAATCTTGAGTAATTCTCTACACCAAGAGGAACCCAAACCCAAAACCTGAGTAATCCTCTACACCAAGAGGAACCCAAACCCGTGAAGTGTGGGCACATCCAGATGCTGTAGGTTTTTCTAGAAACTCTCCGATTGACGCAGGGCCATGTCCGCTTGCTCCACTGGGTGCTGCACTGTGGCTGAGACATTCAAGCTTTGTGGTTTTTTGAATTGATCCTTCCTGGATCTTCTTCTTGCAGTCCTTGGTTATATATGTAAGGATTGCTACACAAGTTTGTGGGCTTGGGGTTGATGTCGCAGCGTCTGAGTCCAGCATCCTACTCCCCGCAAGCAATGTCAATGTGTTGCTGGCAAGTGCCATCCCCTTTGTTTCAGCAAGAAGTTGCCGTGCATGCAGCGTCCATGACAGGGAGTTTGGTCTGATTTCCGCTATTCTGCAGGCACCCAGGTAACAGGGAGCATTTGCCACCTCCGCCTACTCACTACACTGGACATCACTAGACTTGCGAGATCACTTCTTTAATGAGATGGCAAGCCTGAAGACCACGCGCCTTCAAACTTGGGGCTGGAGATGATCTGCCGTGTTGAAGAAGCTGTCCTGCATTCGCGCGTAATTCTGCAAAGAGAGACCTAACAGCATGTCCAGAGCCCTGATGTTCTGAGCTATTTGAGGGCAAACTGACTTTCAAGGAATCCCCTCTTCCAGAAATACACCCGGCGTCTGCTGCAGGCCCCCCTGCATTGCTGTTGTAAGTCGAGGGATGCCGAGCTTGGGACCATTTCAGTTTTTGTTGCGCAGGGTGAGGTGGCCTGCCTCTTTTTCTTATGGGCGATTATCCAGTTTCTGATCTCAAGCTTGTTTGAGAATTGCTATGCCTAAGGCGATGTGCAATCCAGAGTTGCCCCAAAAGTCTTGGCTCCAAGCTGCCCCGCCTCGCAAATTTGCAGTGCCCCAACCCAAAAGCAATCTTTATGGGCGCACGGTTTCTTCCTTCATCGGGTTGTCGGTTTCAGTCTTGCGCAGGGCGTGCTGCGAATCTGCGGCAAGACAGCGCTCTTCGCCGACTTCTGAGAGTTCTGCGTTGCTGCTTGCCTCCCTCTTCGGAGACCCTGCCACACCGAGAGGCGAGAAGCATCCTTCGGTCCTATCTACGAATCGGCAATCACCACCGCCATCACTGCTACGATCCCTACCACATCCTTACCAGCCCTACCACAACCACTACCCGCACACCTCTCCACCCCCCTACCACCACAGTACCATCCCTATACACATCTTTGCCAATGCTATGTAAGATGAAATGAGCTGCAAACCACAAAGAGCTTTCACTTCCATCCTGAGTTCAAGCGACCTGAGGGATCCCCAGTGTGCCCTTCGAACAAACAGAACAGCATATTGCTGGGGAACCTCTCCCGAATTCTAGATGCTTTCGACTACCATTCACAAAGCAGTCTCCAGGTAAGGTGTACTTTCTGTTGCCACTTGCTCATGTTTTGCTTGCTCAGTTGGAGACAGAGCTGACGTCCTCCGTATCTTCGATCTACAGGCAAACCGGTTCCATTGGGCAGGTTCCTATCTTGAAAGGACCCAAGTGCTGTAAAGCATGATCTGTAACCAGGTTGGTATTGTTGCTGCGGGTCCTGTGGAACGGCTGGATGGTTCTTGCACTTTCTAACATTACGGCAGAAAACGGTTCAAGGGGGCAGCTCACGGGTGGGTTCACACAGGCCTGAATTTATCTTGGGAACGGAGTGAATTAAGTGAAAGTAGAGAATACAAGCAGCAAAGTGAGACAAGGACATGAATTATGGGGTCCTGAGTTCACTTCTTGACTCAGTTCTTTTTGTAGGATAACACGCTTCTTTTACTTGAGTCTAGATTCTAAATTAGACCTAGATTTCACCTCTGGGCTTTGACCTGCATGAGTTCTACACGGGCGTGTTATTCCCAGCTCCGGTTTCTGCAAGATCTGCTCGGCCAGGGAGCTATTGCAAGTAGCCCCGCGGCGGTGCTAAGCTCAGAATTAACTGGAGTGCTTGCAGTCATGAGATCCGTTGTCCGATCAGGTATAATATGCCAGTCGATGTCGAATATGGAATGGAATCAGATTGTAATTCCTGTCATTTCCTGCCCAATGAGGAAAAGTAAAGCATGCAAAGTCCAAGGTTAAAAGTAGCAAAAGTAGAGTTTCATGTGTGTGTGTGTGTGTGTTTTTTTTCTTTTTTGACTTGATTTTAGGTAGAATGTATTTGATGTTTTTCATGAGGGTTTGCATCATTTTGCTTCTAGGGGTTCTCCATACATGTAAAGAAAGATGAGGGGTAGCTCAGGAAGCAATGTTTGAGTCTTTCATTCCTAGAGGTTTTAAAGCAAATCCGATCTCGGAATCAGCTGTCTTTTTCTCTTTCGAGGAGTTATCAAGTCATCAGGCATAGTTTTCCTCATTTAGGATCTGAGGCTTCAAGATCTAAGCTATAGCTTTTAGAGTCTCAGGATTTCTAACTTGAATTAATCTCCTGATAAAGAAAAGCCTTGCTGATTTTCTAGGGTCTGGAAATACAGTTCTTTAAATCGCGTCTCTTTGGGCACCAAAAATGCCTCTGCTTTGAAGGTGCGCCTTGACCCGACAAAGTGCCCGCAACAATTTCTTTGTTTTTTTTTGGTTTAAATGTTGAGCTC
Source organism: Symbiodinium pilosum (assembly GCA_905231905.1). Lineage (NCBI taxonomy): Eukaryota > Dinophyceae > Suessiales > Symbiodiniaceae > Symbiodinium > Symbiodinium pilosum. Next base: position 102,983 of record CAJNIZ010001225.1, on the reverse strand, counting down.
GGATGAAGCTGAATCCGGCCTTCTCCAATGAATCCTTGAAGGGCCGCAGCATTCTTCTAACCGTAAATTGGGCACCTGGAAACCTTTCTAGCCTGAATTCTCTGCACCTAGGCATGATGCATGACTTGCCCGACAGTGCAAACTTGAGTTTTTTCATGAATCCTCTATATTGGCGCCTTAATCTGAACGTTGCGTAGACCTGCTGATACCTTCAATGACCCCGCACTTTCATCAATGGATTTCAAGCTCCGACTCGAAAGGCAATGACATCAGATTTGCTAGCGGGGTACTGGCGGCTTCAGACCTTCTATGGATGAGGACAGAGTGAATCACCTTTGGCCTTCTCAGCGTATGTTACATGAGAAATAAGTTGCTGGCTTACTTCTCCAACATAACGTGTCGTTTGCATGTCACTGACAAATTCTGAATCCTATGAGGCCTCCGCAGCTCAAAAAGATCTTACGGGAGCCGCCAAAGGCACGTGAAATTCTTAGCTTTGCGGCTTGCGTCTGGGACGTGGGGACGGTGGATACTCGAAGTCTTTCGCAGAGGGTTGTCCTGGCATTTTTTTTGGCTGGCACATTTCAGAAGATCCCGCATGGCATGGAAATTCGCCTTTGAGCGCCAAGGCCGTGTGTGAACTAGCTTTGTGTTTCTCACCCACGACTTCCACCTTGCCAGCTTAAGCCCCAGAAGCCTCATTACAAGGGCCAAGGTCAGGTTTGGCAGTTTGTGTGGACAGGTAGTGAGAGTACCTGGTCAGAAGCACGCGAAGCTGCAGCATCCCTTTATAGACAGATATTGGGCATCCCAAGGAACGGTCTACAACAACCATAACCACATCCTCTCCTTGAAGTCCTTTTGAGAAAAAGCCTGGTCCTCTTTGCAGGTGGCATCTTTCTGCAACATCGAGGAAGAGCTTCCGACAGAGGATTCAGCTGCTAGCTGCCAAGCACACCAAAGCCCCGTAGCATGAAACCTGAGCCTTTGAAGGCCGCGAAACCTGACTTTCAATCAGCTGCCGCATTTGTTAAATGTGTTCTTGCGTCTGGATGTTTCAACATATGGACAATCAGCTGTACAACAGAGACCTTTTGCACCGTCTCGTTTTGGATTCGAGCCTACGATGTGACAATTGCCAGGCATGCTCAGCCCAGATCATAGAAGATGGAAACTCTTAACCGTAAGCGGAAGTTGGCCCACGTGTCCCAGGAGGATTTGCTTGAGAAGGAGCGGCAAGAGATGCTAAGGGACTCGGAGCAGACAAAGGCCAAGCGCTGCCCTCACTTTCCAGTCCAGCAGAAATCGGAGAAATGCAAAGTGCATGTAGCTGTAGTGAAAGATGATGGGTTTGGACTCGGAGTCAGGGACTCTGAGGTTGGTGTCTGAGAGGTAGAAGGGATTTCAAGGATTTGGGGACCAGAACATCCCGCGCTTGACTGCGAGTCCGGCACTTCTGAACGTGCACAGAGGGTGTCTGAGTCAGAAAGGTACTTGCACATCCAACTACGCTGTCAACTACGCTGTTAACTACCATGCCTACAGAGCAGCACTGTAGAACCTTCAACTCTTGGCAAGCCATGCAAGCCCCAGAGCGACGATCTCGATTGATCTCAGGGCCTTGTTCGCCTTGAAGTGACGTGTCCTGGCCAACCTTGAGCTTGGCGCCAGGCTCTCTCCATTGTTGCCAAGAAGCTGCTGGGAACCTGGTCAGCTCCGAAAGTTGTGGATGTCTGGTCAACTGTGTTGTGTCTCATCTTCCTGAAAGAAATCCATCCCGCGACACCTGGCAAATGGCCACATAAGCCACGTGAGCTTGGAGTGTGTTGCGTTTCACGAACTGAAGGCGACGGACTCAGGCACTCGCGGAACAACTCAAGGTATTATTGGCTGAGAATCTGGGGGTCGCAAGTGGTAGGAGTGCGCATGGGTTACGTGCTGCGGGGATCGGATAAGAAGGGCACTGCAAAGGATGCAATGTCGTTCAAAGAAGAGTCGCTGGCCAGCAAGTCATAGTCTTTCAATTATTCAGAATCTCCTTCAGCAAATGTTAGCTCCAGCGTATGGACTGAGTTAAAGCAAGGTTGAGCGAGACGAAGATTCCAGTGAATGCGCGGATCGTTGTAGTTGGTGCTAGTGACTGTGGGCTGTGCCTGGGCTGCACGTGCAACCTTTCATGCTGAGGTGGGGGTTGGAAGGTCTTAGGCTGAGGAACTTACCAGCTTGAGGGTGCCATGAGATGCACGTGATCCCAGCATTAGCAGCATTTGGCAATTTGGCAAGTTGCAGCATTTTTTGCAGTCTGCTTCAGAGCCATGAGATGGGATTCTTTTGGGGTTGAGAGGAATGGGCATTCTAGGATTGCAAGCTTCGCACGCCATGCTGGCCTAAAAGAAACAGAATTCTCAGTCTCCGACAGCGAGCTGCCACATCTTAAGCCAGCACTTATTTGCCATGTGTTATGAGGCCCAAACCTTTCACCAAATGCCCGGCTCTGGTTGAGCAGGCCTGCAGTTGAAGCTCATACGGAACCCCTGCAGAAAAGTCCAAGGGATCCAAATGCTCCGTTCGCGCTACATATCCTGACAATTTCAATTTTTCAGTAGGAGCTTTCCATATGATGGAACCTCTAAGAAAGTGTTGCGCAAACAAAGTTCTCTGTTCCCGGCAAAGTTACACCTCGCTCGTGCGTCCCAGGTATAAAAAGACTCATACTTGCTTACAAATTGTATAACCTCCGTGATTGCTTTATGAGAAGGCTCTCAGCCTCCCACCTTGAACCTCTACTTTGCACTCCTTTCGTCGTCAAAAGACTCTTAACTCCCGATTCTGCCAGCCTGATAAAGGTCCTTCCTGGAAAGCCTTCTGAGCATTCCTCACCTGCATTTCAACTCTCTCGCGCTGCTCGTGCGGGTGCCAAGGGTTCCCGACCTGTCTCGCCGGATAGTGGGACCTGCTTGAAGGATCTGGCCGTGTTTTTGTGGGCTTAAGAGGAGAGCTAGAGCCGCTTGTGTAGGCTCAAGGGTTTCCAGTGCCAGGAACACACTGCACGCGCGTTCTAAGGGCAGCTTGGTGTTTCGGACGTGAAAGGAGAATGTTCCATGCATCTCGCGATGATAGATGGCAGGATGGACCAAGTGCACAAAGTAGGCTGGTGGAATGGTTCCACCGTGAAGGTGATGAGTTGTGGGTTCTGCAGTGCCATAGTTGGTGTTGGAGGGTCATTCCTCCATTCCGTGCCTTTCCGGGCTTTTGCCCTTTGTGTGGAGTCGTCGTGGACAGTGGTTGGTTAGGATCAAGGTGCCTCACGACGAAACATACTGAATCTCCGCAAAGTCTGGGTTTGCGCCTTCCTTCGGATGCCTAAGGTGTAGCAACAAAAGATGAAACACGTTTGTAAATGTTCCAGCTTGATAAGATGCTTTAACAGATCTGTCAAGTTTCTCTTTTTCACAAGCATCCCTAACAAAGTGCCAGACTTTTGGCCTGCCGCCTGCGGAGCCCAAATCATAATCAGAAGTCAGAACCCTCACTGTACCGTACATTATCACCCTCAGCTCGGAAGCATTACCTCTGCCATTCTCAGTTTTGCTCAGGCTCCTGGCGGTCTAGAATATCATCACGCACATCACCTGCCCCTTGTAGCAGGCATGACTTGGATAGGGATCTTGGGTTGGCCATGGGCTTTTGGCAGAAGCATTGCATGGGACATCTCACTAGAAGCCGCTCCGAACGTAATGTGTGTACGTTTTACCTGCCTGCTCTTAGACTTGCACAGTACTTCTCAGCCTAACCACAGCTATGTGTCACAAGGCAACGAAGCTGTCACATTGCTGGAAGTCAAGAGTGAGACAAAATTAGGCTAATGCAAGCAGCCCTAGCATCTGGAGTTTACGACGCTCGCCAGATTCCATATCTGCCAAAGGCGATCAACAAATGGACAAGACAAAGCATGCATTTGCGGGTATGTGAGCGGTGTCGCTGTTGTGGTGGGCGGTGTAGGCGCCGTGGGGTACTGGTGCGGCGCGTGTGTGCGCGGTGTATAGTCCTGGTGTATGTGAGCGGTGTGTGTGTTGTGGTGGCCGGTGCAGGCGCCGTAGTACTGGTGTGGCGTAGTTGCTGTGATGTACTTGAGCGGTGCAGGGGTCCTGGTGTATGTGAGCGGTGTAGGTGCTGTGGGGTACTTGGAGCAGTGTGTGCGAGCGGTGTAGGTGCCGTGGTGTAAGGGGTCGTCGATTCCCAGCATAAGTCTCAAGACGCTCCAAGCGCCGGCGCCGCCACCCACCCAAAACAGCGAGAAGGTCATCGATTTCGCACAGAATTCTCAGGACGCTCCGCGCCAGCGCCGCCACCGCCCAAACCCATGAGAAGGTCGTCGATTCCGAACAGAATTCTTAGGACGCTCCACGCGTCATCGCCGCCACCCGCCCAAAACCACGAGAAGTTCATCAACTCCCAAGATGCTCCATGCGCGTGCCACCACCCGCCCAAAACAGCGAGGAGGGCGTCGATTCCGAAAAGAATTCTCAGGACGCTCCACGCGCCAGCGCCGCCCCCCGCCCAAAACCACGAGAAGGTCATCCATCGATTCCGAAAAGAATTTTGAGGACGCTCAAGAACGCTCCACGAGCCAGTGCTGCCACCTGCGGAAAACAACGAGAGAGTCGTCGACTCCAAACCGAATTTGCAGGACGCTCCACGCGCCAGTGCGGACACACCCCGAAAACAGCAAGAAGGTTCGCAATCCACGTTGAAAATTCGCACAGCGCCACAGCGAGAGCATTTCAACATGCACGAAACCCGCGGAGGGTTAGCGAAGCCATCCCAAAATTCGCACGGGGCCACAGCCAGAGCGCTTCGACACGCCCTAAACCTGCAGCGGGTTCGCGGACGAAGTTGGAAATTCGCACGGCGTCACTGCGAGAGCGGTTCGACACGGACGAAATCTGACCGCTCACATACACCACACCACAGCTCCTACACCGCTGACATACACCACGCCGCAGTCTACACCTACACCGCTCACTAACGCCGCACCACAGCACCTGCATCGCTCACCTACACCACACCACAGCATTTACACCGCTCGCCTACACCATACCTAAGCACCTCTTCTATTTCCTCTCATTTCTGTAAAGCCGGGGTAGGTTTGACGTGGATAGGCGGGATGCTGTAATGTGTGCAAGGCAACCGTTTTTTTGATGAGGAACCCTTCGCGGTGCTTTCGGGAAAAAACATCCCAGAACCTTCCAGGGTCTCAAGGCCTCCGCCGGCCTCCCAGGGCCTGGGCCTTCCCAGCCTCCACAGTTTTGTTTCCCCATCTCTCTGCAATACCTGTGAGAGTAAGTGAAGGACAAAGTCCTTGCTCACCTGCCATTCTCCTTACAGTCTGGATAGCATCAAAATCGCATTACTCTTGGTAGGACTCGTGCGCCATGATTGCATAGAGCTTGCGAGCTGTACCGACCTTGACCTTTGTAGCTCAAGTGGCAACACGTTTGGCCCAAGACCAAAAAGGGTGCGTGTGTTCTGTTTACTTTACTTTGTCTTGTTAACTGAACTTGCAGTACATCATTTTCCTGAAACTGTCAATTGGTGGAATGTTTGTATCAAGCCTGTGGCTCAGAGCCCCCCTGCAGGAAGCATTCAATGCCATCATTTGAGGGTCACGGATCACGGCAACAGCTCAACACACAGTTCGGGAACATAGCAGTACTGCAAGCCTCAACTCAATCGACGAACTTTGTCCCTCGCTCGCTCCGACAGGTATTAGCGAAAGTCAGCGATTTCACCACTGCTTCTTCCGATACCCTGTCAGCTCTCTGAGAGTTTTAACATGTGCGGCGTGCGGGGAGGCAGAAGGACTGCTTTCGTGGGGCCAGCAAGGAGTCCAAACAGAGTTTGCTGTGCACAGCTCACCGAAGCCTGCATGCGAACGTCCCTTGCGTGCGTGAGCTGCCCGTTCACTGCCCACATTTAGCACAGCACCCACACCGCACCACATACACCAGGACACCTACACCGCGCACATACACCACAGCAATTACACCGCGCCAGTACTCCACGGCACCTACACCGCCCACATACAGCACAGCACCCACACCGCAACACATACACCAGGACACCTACACCGCGAACACACACCACATCAACTACACCTCACCACTTCACCATGGCGCCTGCACCGCCCACATACAGCACGGCACCTACACCACCCACATACACCACAGCAACTACACCGCACTGCGACCGTGGCACCTAGAACACGGCTAGATACGCGTCCGTTGCTAACGTCGGTCTAGTTTTGGGGGTTTTATGTTTTTGCCATTGCTCTTGTAGGGTTTGGAAAAATCCGCCCCGAAAGTCTCATCAGGTGCTCTGCAGATCTCTGCAGACATGTTTTTTTCGGTTCGATGATGGATATGAACGGCTTCTGCGCGGCTAGCTGTGTAGCCATGAAAGGGGACACGCAAAGTCGGCAGCCTTTGCCATGGTTCAGAGGTGTTGCAACTACTCGGTCATTTCCCTTTCCAACCCCATAACGTCTTGGCCCCACGTGCTGGAAAATTGCAGACCCTACCTTGGGGGCAAGTGTCCAAGTTTGACATGCGGCAGGCACTGCAGCCTACTCGCACCAAGAGTTGCGGCGGATCATGTTGGAGTTGAGGCCTGGTTCATAGTTGATTGCGAGCTTGAGCGGGAAGAGTAAGTTGACGGTTCTGATTTTGGCGCGCCGGGGAGCAAGTGCTGGGGTCGCTTGGTCATATACTGGTTGACGCTGAGGTGGCTTTAAGGCGACCAATTTCCAAAGTGCAGTTGGTACTGGTTTTCAGGCTGAGTGCTGGGGTCAGCTTGTCTGAGTAGAGGGACGGCTAGTCCGCTCGGAACTCAGCCTGAGTGTAGCCCTGGGGCGTAGCCCCGCGAAGCTTCCAATATTGCCGGCAGATTTCTCAGGGACGCTTGCAAGTGCCCGGCTCAAGACGGCTAGAAAGCTATTAGCTGCCACATGCTGCAACCATGCAATTGCGAGGCTACCAAGAACGAATTGTTACAGAAGTCCGTGCAGCAGGAAATGCGATTGTTGTTCTTCCAACAGGTGCAGGGAAGACACTGATCGCATCAGAGCTGATCACTGGACTCGGTCCTCCGTGCTTGGTGCCAACCTGCATGCTTGTGGAGCAACAGGCCCGGGCCGCGCGTGAGTGGACAGGACTTCAAGTTGCTGAGTTCATGGGCGGAGTTTCTGTACCTCAGCGATTTGATGTTCTGGTATCAACTCCCAAAGCTTTTCAAATGACACAGTCCAGGGGAGCTGCAAGCTTCCGTTTTCAAGGCTTCAAGCTGGTGGTCTTTGACGAGGTGCATCACGTGCTTAAGGACCACCCTTATCGAAAGCTGGCACTGTCACTATCAAAGTTGACAGATGGCAGACCGCAAGTCCTGGGTTTGTCTGCTTCTCTCACATACGCTATCGGAGAACGCAAGGTTGAGAGCGATTTGACGCGCATTTGCCGAGAATTGAACATCCAACACATGGCAACGGCTAGCGAGAATGAGCTTGAAGCTTGTGGCTACCACAGCAGACCAGCAGAAGCAGTTCTCCCAGTCAGTCTTCCCAACGTCACGCCGGAAGGTGTTCTGCCTGTCGAGAGACGGAAGCCGCACCTGATGGCATCAAAGTTTTGGGAGCGAGCACAGCAAGGGAAGTCGACGCAGTTTACCAAGCAGTTGTTGTCGGTCGTGCGATTGATGGAGGCGGCAGTGGCTGAGGTGGATGCAAGCTTCGAGTCTCCCCTGCAGCATCCCGCTCCCCGGACATGGGGAGAATATGCGAACAAACGAATTCCTCAGTCAGCAAACTTTATGTCTCTTGAGCACTGGTACGAGGCTTTGCGCATGCTGGTCACGTCATGGGAGGAGGCGGAGGACGCCGCGACGACATATTTGCGAATGGTGGGGCAGACTCGCTTGACAGTGGGTGCGTGGCCTTTGGAGGTTGAAACTGCCTGTGTGCGGTTTTGGGAGAAACGACCAGATTCATTCCCACGATTCGAACATTTGAAGGATGCCCTGTTGTATGAACTCGAGAAGTTGTCAAAACTGCATGGCTCCTTCCGGGGAATTGTCTTTGTGCAGCAGCGCATCATGACACACATTTTAGAGCACCTCATCCAAAACGACGGGGACCTTGCAAGCAAGCTAACTCCTGCGTGCATCTACGCAACGACATCACCAGCCACACCCTCTTTTCGAGTTTCTGCAGCGGACTCGAAAGCACGTCTAGCTGAGTTTGCAAACGGTCGTATCAACTTGCTCATCGCCACTGTTGTTGCCGAAGAGGGCATGGATGTTCCTGCAGCAAACTGCGTAATCCGGTTTGACCCAATGATCAACGCGGTGTCCTTCGTCCAGGGTCGCGGACGAGCGCGACAGGCGGACTCCTCCTTCGTTGTGCTTTCTGAACGTCAAGATCGACCTACATCGACATTGGCAGCAGTTGAAGCGCAGCAGCTGCAGAAGCTCAGACCAACGTTCGAGAGCTCTTTTGGTAGGTAAGCGTTTTTTTTGTTCTGCCTGATTTTGCAATCATTTTCTGCATAACCCGTTCTCTCCCCATAATAACGTTGTCCCTCCTCCGAATGTATTTACGATGATATGTTGAGTACCCAAAGGGCACAGAAATTGCGGGGATCGCCCCCAAGGAGCCAGATGAAATATGCATTTAACTCTTCTTTTGGTGAAGTTAGTTTCGAAGCTTTTGATTCTGGCTAAACTGCGTCGCATGTTTCGGTGGGGTACTAGCTTGGAGTTTGGAGAAGATATTTAAAACCGTCTGAGGATCGTGCAAAATTTCAACCCTGACTGTGCGACCAGAAGCGCAAGCACGGACTTGGCGGCGCAGCAGTCACGAGAGCGAAATGCACGAGAAGTCTTGCAAAATGTGGCCAGAGCCGGAGCGAATGCTGTTGGATTGTTGAACTTGTATTGCAAGAAGACCAAGGTTGAGTTGCATGAGGAACTCAATCTGGTTGGCTCAGAGTTCACGTGTGTCTTGAAATATGAATCTATCCTAAGATCGGTGCAGGCAACCGGATCCTCCGGTCCATTTTCCCGCGCAGCCGATGGCAAGAAGCAAGCCAAGCGTAATGCAGCTGCTGCCCTGCTGGAGACCTTGTGGCAGGACTCCTGACCCGAGAAGACATCGCGTGCGCGAAAAGTTTCATAGGATCCAGCGTTGGGAATCAATTTCTGGTGCTTCCTGTAGCCCAATGACATAGATGACCTTCCACTCTTTCTTTGTTGGTTTGAGAAAACGATTTGGAGGGACCCGCCAAAAACTAACGCCTACAAGCCAGAAAGCTCAATGTAAAGGATGGTGCATCATTCGGGGTTGTTTCTGCCCACCTCGCCAAAGTCCTTTCCCTTGCAGCAGAAACGGACTTGCCAGGGTCCGGATCCTGGACAGCCGAATGGTGCAGATTGACCGGCAGCAGAAATGCTGCATTCTGCATGACGGTCCGGAATTCAGACGGAATGGTCCGCTTCAGGGCTGCTGGTGATTTGATTGGCCCTCTTCACCGTCATGTTTAACATTTGGCAGAACGCAGGGTTGATGCACGGGATGGGATTCAGGGTCTGTCTTCGTGGTGGCTGTGTTTTGGGGTTAGGGTGTGGGGCTTGAACATGCATAAGGTCAGTCTTGCATGGACCACCTAAGAACCTCTGCGCAAGACCCTGGCATACCTAACTACTCTTAAATATCGTCCGCAAGTTCATCCGCAAGGCAAATACTTGTTGGCTATCTGCTGCGATGCCGAGTTGCCTTGACAGAACCTGTTGCGATATTCGGAGTTCAGCTCCCAAATTGTTCTGTCTTCGGTACCTTCATGCTCCGTGGGTGACATGTCATGAGACATCCCTGAAAGAGACGAGATGGAAGTTTCGGCTACATGAGAGGTCGCTTCCGTGTCACCTCGAGGTTCCATGCTGCCCTACGACTACCTGGTTGTGGCCACAGGTGCAGTGGGCTTTCGATTGCACATTATTGGTTGCGTGCTGATGGCCACGCTCAAGACTACATGCTCACTTAGGATAACATGATTGCTGTTTGTGACTGCTTCTTTTCCGGCGGCTACAGGATTTCCAGATTCTAGGGCGATAGTGTGGTCAGTGTAGTAGCTGCAGATTTTCATAATATGACAGTCGCCGTGACCGTCAAGGTCGTGATGGTCAACATCCGTTGCAGTAGCCTATGCAGTAGCTGTGGTAATGGCAGACTTGCTTGCGGAGGTCACCGTAGCAACTTGTAATTACTTGAAGCAGTAATCACCGCCGCCCCCGCCGCCGCCCCCGCCGCAGCAGCAGCAGCAGCAGCAGCAGCAGCAGCAGCAGCTCAAGAAGAAAGCACCAGATGCCGCAGAAATTGCGAGAGCCGGGTCTGAGCTGTGGCTCTGGTCATTCTGCGCAGCCACGCCAGCAACACGGTTGTATACGGGTGTCATGTTCTTGTACCAGGTTTGTCAGCTGCAAGATCTAAAGCCTGTGAAGGTCTGCAGGACGATTCTCTGCATGCGCTGAAGATCCAATCTATGGGAGTGAGGTACCGAGACTTCAGTGTATGCAGGACATCCGGTATTTGTGCTTGCTGAAGACTTCTAATTCTGCCTTTTTTGCCCGGCTTTCCTGATGTTGAGAATTGCGCTGAACGTACTGGTGCCCGATGCCTGCAACCCTTGACCACGACCTTTCTCGATGTAAGGTTGAGCATGTAACCGATGGCTACCGACGGGTCAACGGTGCAATGTCTGCGGCAGATCCATCTATACGAGACTTGTCTGGGGCTTGGAGCGAGACGTACAGCAGATCATTCACTAAACCTGCAGGCTTGCACTGATTCTTTGGTGCATCAACTGCCGCTTTACGCAAGACTTCTGATGTTCACGCCAGTTGCACTTGCTAGATTCCTCAGACCCTTCCGACATGTGGAGGTAGGCCAAAGTTGTTCAGCCAGCAGACCCATCCATGAGCGGAGACGGAAGTTGATGTGCTAGAAAAGCAACGACGCCAAGCTGGAGACGTCTTCAGAGCCATGTACAATCTGGGTGAGAACTTGGCTGGCATCCCCCATTAAACGCCACAACCACAGCTGGAGGAGCCCTTACTCCTTCCTCTAAGTTACAACTACCCCAGCCGAAACACATATGCCGTATGCCCATGTCCAACTGCCTGCTCAGCTTTGCAGCGAGGCTTGTGGAGGGTGGCACCCTGGTCAAGCATCTTGCCCAGTTTTGCCCAGCTTTGCAGGATTCCTCGCACGGGGGTGGTAGGAGAAGCCCTGCTATCTGCCAATCAGCTCAGGTTTACAAACTTCTTCCGTTGATGCAGGTTAGTCACACAATCAATGCTGGTTGCTGTTTCCCAACATGGTCCTGAATGCTGACCAGTTCCTGTCGCTCCTCAGTCGCAAGCTCCAAACTTAGCTCGACAAACATCCAACTTTGAATCTTGAGCTGCTTAGGATCATGGGCAAGCTTGGAAGTTAGATTTAAGAAATGACATGCTAGCTGCAAGGAAAACAAGCAAAAATCTGAGCTATTCGTACAACACCTTTTGCCAAAGGTTTCAGTACCCTTGGGTTTTGGGATCCTGTAAGGGATCCTAGGGGGCTACATTAGCTCAGATTTCGGCTACATTAAGGCCATATCGGGGAAACCTTTTAGGGGTACGACCTTAGGGGTACAACCCTGAAACCCTTGATTTGGTCTGTCCTTCCAAGCAGCTGCACCATCTAACACGCAAACTTTTTGGATTAAATGCCTCGTGGCAAATGCCACGCGATGGCTAAAGTTGCTACAGAATCTATTCGGTAGACAGTTCAATGCGGCAGTCCAGGCATTCTCTGGATTTTGGGTGCCCTCATGCCTACCTCGTTCAAGTCTCGTTCAGGAAGACTCTCTAATGCTTAAAAGTCTGGCATCATGCATGATCTTTTCATGTTTGACCGCTCGAGCCATGTTTTTTCTATCAGAGATTGGTGGTGCTGCAGACTCCCGTAAAGTTGTCAACGCGACGAGACCCATGCACCTTGCATTTTCGAATTTTGCCGGAAGTAAGGCAACTCTACTGACCTCAAACCTTTCGCCCTTCACACAATGCATTGCGCCAGCAGGTCGTTGATTTGGAATCCGCTCTCTTATGCGGTAGCCCGGAGCACAGCATTCTGATATGGGACCTATGCACGGCTGAAATCTGGTTGAGACATTCTGTGGGGCAAGGGTTCTTGCACTAGAAGTCGAGGATAGTGCGGCAAGCTTGCAGCAGCTAACATCGCGGGCTGTTGAGGTCTTGATGGCTTTGGACCATGCATGTGGGTGTTTGGGAAGGATCTGTCAGAGTGGTAGCAGTTTGTTTTGCTGCAAGAGTTGCGTTCAATCCAGCTTTTCTTCAAACTGTTGCTGAACAAAGATCAATTGTACAGGTCACCTGCAGGTGGAGGAGGCGAGCAGGCCAAAATCACGACCTTCGAAATTGCGCAAGAACATCAGAAACAAATTCTAGCGCTGAAGGGCCAGCCTCCTGAAAGTATGCCTGCAGCAGACCCTGAGCGAACAGGCCTGACACATCTGACACAAGGTGTACGGGAGATCCTTGAATGCCTACTGCGTCGTGCAGGGGCTGCTACTTCGCCAGGCCTTCCTTCATTTTGTCATGCGCATGAGTGCAAGTCTACCGCGGCGGCGGGGCTCACAGGCACACCCACTGCCAGGACGCCACTTGCCATGGTGCTGTGCCTGGCAAAGGAGCGGGAGGGGAGGGACTATGGTGGAGGGAAGAAGGTGAACAGGGGAGGGGGGGGGTGCGACTAGTTAGGCCCCTTACCAAGACCAAACGGTCCGTCCAAGCACCAAGCCATGATTCAGGAAAATCGAAAGCCCTTCATCACAACAAGCATCACTCCTTTCCTAGGGCCCTGGACATTGCGAGGTTTCAGAAATTGAGCGAGAACCTTCAGGAAACATACTCATCTCAGGAAATCTGCGTGTAGTAGGAATTGAGTTTCGTCAGGTTGCTGTGGACTAACTGTCATCAGACAACTCTTTGCACATGCAGCTTTGGCAACAGGGAACTTGCTTAGAATTCATACCTGCGGCAATTTGTACGTATTGGAACAAAATGTGGTATAGAATGGAAAAATATTTTGAGCCTGATAGGGCCATAGCGCAAGCGATCATCTTAAGGTACGATTTTCATGCAGTGAGGACCTTCGGCGACCCTAATAGGTCATTATGTCTGAAGTTGTTTACCACCCCAGAGTTCCATGCAGGTGCCAGCAAAGAAGATCATTCTGGCTGCTGGCCCAGCAGATGGCTTCCCGAAAGGCTTTACTAGTCTTGCATGGCTCTTTCCTTCCGAATGCATCTTATCTATTGTTTCGTTGCAAGCGCATGGGGTTGAAAATGATTCCTGCTTCTGCTTGTCGGTTGTTTGGAAGAGGTTCGTAGCAATATCGCTCAGAATTTGGCAGGAATTGTACACGAAAGTTCCCTGGCCGCTTGAACTTGAACTTGAGCATGCAATGAGAAACATCTTGGGTCAGGTCAGACCTTGCAGCACGGCAACCAAGAGCACAGCAGGAGTCAAAGGATCCCCATATACTAACCTTCTAAAGAAGCGAAACCACAGGAGGCGGTATCATGGCCCATGGCCCCAAAGCCCAGAAATTTATCTCTTGAGGTCCTGCCGGCGAGGCTCCAGGCTGGGCAGAGCCATTTAAGCAGATTTAGGTTGGTAGATCTCGGGGTGTCGGAGGCTTTGAATTCAGAAAAACTAAACTTTGCCTGTGCACAGATGCCACCGAGCATCTCTGCAAGAGTTGCTGAGGATGTAGGACCATGTAGAAGGAGAATTCTGCGTGTTCGAACACCTGGCAAGAAGACTATGTTTCTTAAGCTCATTAATATTGAGCTCGTTCTCGTATTTGAAGGTTTTCTTGACGAGGCTACCACGGGAAGACCATGGTTTTGCACGAAACTACTTGCAGCCATGCGCAGGAAACGGCTGCACATGAGAGGAATGAGCATGCGGGTTACTTGGCATTGGGGTTGTCTAAGTCCCGGCCCAAACATTTGAGTCTGTCCCTTGATGGTTGAGCCTCAAAGCCACATCATTTGGATGCTCCAAATATTCTGGCGTAGCAGGCACAAGCAACGGCCCAACAGGGGCTGTCCGTGGATGCCTTCTACGAGGCACTCTCCTGCAGCCAGGCATAGGAGCTTTAAGGTTCTGGCTGTGGCAGATTTCGCCAGGGCGACGAGGTGGAGAGGAAGATCCATCATATTCTGGAGACCATGGGCTTAAAGGCCAGATGCAGCCCCTTCATTTAAGCAATTCTGTGCACTGGCATGGGCTTTCAAGCGCTGGATTGGCCGAAGCCGTCTCGTTCAGATTTGAGCGGATGATTTTGTGGCCCTGTTGCTGCTCGCAAGGCACTTTGTGCGTGTCCTGCAATTGCTTTGTCGCGCGTTCGGGGCAATAGTTTCCCTAGGGTATTTGGCAAGCCTGGCCGTCTATAGTTCATGGCAGCAGGAAGACCAAGCCGGCATCCTTTCAGTCGGAGTGTATAGCAGTTACATGAAACATGCACTCACCTACGTGGCGTGCGCTCGCTTATGTCTGCTGCAACACCTTGCCACAGGTCTATGAAGGCTATCGCCTGCTTGGCATTCAGCAGTGCACAAGGGCACGGCTGCGTCCTGGTTGCATCATAGACTTTGTCTTCTGATCGCGGGCAATAATAGGCAGGCCTCTTCAGCATATCTGATATGTTTGTCCGTGAAGCAGACATGCTGGAAACGTTACCTCAGGAAGGGCCTCATCTTAGAGGATCAAAACGGTGGGCGTGGAGCCCGGCAAATGCTGAAAGCTTGCCGCCAATTTCTTACGCGGCTGGGTGAGGCTCGGCCTCACTGAATGAACGTGAAGACAGTTGTGCTGGAACATGTTGAGTACACAGAAGCTTCTTGTAGGAAACTTCGTGTTTTGAGCCAATGTTCCGTGTGTGGACCTCCCGTAAATCACGTACGTCGCATGAGCGCTTGATAATTCGTTTCATAGTGCTTATTTAGTCTCAGGGAAGTGGCGCCACGACCCGCCGAAGAGCTGGCAGCCGCAGAGCGTGAGCGGGAGAAGAGGCTCTTCCATTCCAGCTCATCTTTATTTATGGGTTCAACTAGTACCCTAGGTTCCCCCCTTAATTGAGGTTATCTAGGGATAATTAGGCTTAATTAAGGTTAATTAAGGGGGAACCTAGGGGGGGTAGTATAGAGTATAGAGGGGGGTACTAGTTGAACCCATGATTTATCTTGGACCGTCATTGTCTTATTCCGAGGCATTTAGGAAGACGACTTGTAGCTGAGCAAAGTTCCGAATGTTGACTGTTTCTGTGAAATCGTTTGAATGAGGTGGGACTGTACAGTCAATTTGATGTTTGAGGGAAGAACTAACTCTCTAGACTTGGTCGGAAATCAAGATCCCTTACATTTGATCGAACTCTCGAGATTCTGGTGGAGGCTCTTGGCGGCTCGCGTGTCGCGCTGGAATCATCAACGCCCTATATGATTATGACCTCAGGAAGCAAATCTTATGAGGCTTGCGAGCCGGATGAGCCCTCTGATTTGGGCAGGTTCCCCGCTCCAGAGGCTGCTCGCGCACCGATGGGTATCATGGAGGCCCAGACTTGGCAATCGGGTTTTAAGATTCGCGTGTGCAGCGTAAGGGCTTCAAGCTTAACAGTCGGTCAAGGATTGGGATGCTGAGATTGCATGCATGTGCACTCTGAAGCCGCGACCACGATTATTCCGTGCACATGGATGTTCAAGCTAGCATGAACGATCTATGATTGTTGGCAGAGGGTTTGCCCGCTCTAGTGCGGCTTTGGGATGCTCTGGGTTTCTTCAGAATCGCGCAGACGGCTGCCAAGAAGGTTTACATTTTACGAGTGGGCCGAAAGACGTCGTTGCCCACTAGTAGAGTGAACGCAACTGCTGACAGTTTCCTCATCGAGTCCGATTTCAGCGCGAACCAAACCATTGGAAATCATTCTACTAGTGTTATTGACGTTGTTGAATTCAGTGTTGAACTACAGCGGCTGGATCACAGATTTGTTGGGAACCTGGGTTTCTATTGATTTGAGGTACTCGTAGAGAGACTGCAAAATGGTTTGCTGGGGTAGGCTTACCAAGACGCATGCTTTGCTGAGTTCCTGAATGCAGGATTTCGGGGCCAGTCCTTCTGGTCTGCCACAGAAGGCAACGTGAGAGCCTGGACATCCATTTTGCTGTGTGCCTCGGCCCTGTGCATGTAGGATATCCAAAATTCATCAAAATTCAGTACACAAGCCGGAAGTGTGGTAGCCAATAATCACTCAAGGACCGTTAAAATGGCCTTTTTGTTTTCTTGGGATTTCAAATAAGTAGATCCAGATAGCAGATGCGCAGTTAAACAGTGTTCCGACGCAAATGAGATCCCCACCATAAAGCTGCGAGTGGGCTATGCCAACCTACTGTTGTCTCCTTGCGTCGGGCGTGTCAGACAAAGAATCATGCGCTGTGTGCAGCTTCTGGCCTGTCGGCTGTGCATCACCGCCGACGCGGTGAACGTGGATCCTGACATTTTCAACTCTGTGGGGAGCCCGGGCGTGGGGCCATGATATAATGTGGCATGCAGGGATGGTTAGAACTGCCACAGTTGCAAGGCCTATGAGGCATAGGACATGCTCAGTTTTCTGGCCTGGGGATCTTGGGAGTGGGAATCGAACAGCACCAGCTTAGAGGGCGCAAGCTTGAGATCCGAGCTGAGTTTCAGGACTCCGAGGCGTTCAGACGCTCAGACTCCTAGCCGGCTTTGATGGATTCTCGGGTGCATAGAGGTTGGTTTGGGAGGACAGCAGCGAAGGCCACTAACGCGCCCAAATCAGCACAACGAAGTCGCAAAAGCGCTTTGCTTCCAAACAAACGATCCAAAAAAACAACACAGGTAGGTTCCTCTTGCAGAAGAGCTGTTCAGCATCCACTTGACTTGCGTCAAAAGCCTGCACGCATCTCAACTGTCATCACATCAAAAACTGAAACAACTCGTTCCACAACTCGTATAGTAGGAGCAGATGGCAGTCAGCTGCCTTGGAAGGCTTGCAGCCTGCAGCATGCAGGCTGTCCAAGGGATGACTGTTTTTTGAGACCCAAGGCTTGCATCCAAGCGCATGGATCCATCCAAAAGCTAGGTGCATGGGAATGGCCTTGTCTATGATGGTCAACGCCTCAGATGATGCTTTGCAACAGACACTGCTTGGAGAGGCGCTGAGCAAGTGGAGTCGCGTCCTAAAAACCCAGTGGCCCTCTCAACACCAGATATCGTGTAAAGGATTTCTGCAGCGACCAATTCAAGATCTTCTTCAAAACGCGGAAAAGGAAACCGGGCATGTAGGGCCAAAAGCGCTCCTGCTATCCGACGGGCAAAGGAAGGCATCATCATGCATCATCGCTAGAGCAGTTGTCTAGTTGAGGTCTCTACAAGTGGGGAGTGGCACAGATTCTGCTGAAGCATTGAGAATGACCAACAGACCATTCATCGCATCTTGGGAGTTAGGCGTGTAGTTTCAAGGATGCAGGGATGCTGCTGGATACCCGAGCACATTCTGGGAAGAGGTACATTGCTATATCTTGCAAGTAGAGATGATGGCAATACGCAGGTCGATTGATCGTGGACCACAATTTTTGCTCCACAGATCCTGGCATTTTCGGGGTGCGCCGTGCCAGTTTGATTTGGACACCGTGCAGCTTCTCATGAGCTGTGTCAAAATGCATCCAGACCCCCGAGCCTGCCCCAGGGAACAGGGCGGAGCAAGCAGCAGCCATAGAAACGAACTCCTCAACCAGTAAGCGAGCAGACTCTGGAAGGGTGATAATAAATCTTCTCAAGAATGACTTGCAATAGCCATAAAGCTGTGCAAGCCGCTGCATTACCACTTGTGCTCTCATGTTGAAGCAGAGTTTACAGCCAGGCGGGTTCCCTCTGTGAGTTCAGCCGCCGCTTCCAGAGAAAAGACGCCGCGTCCGCCTGGCAGAGCTTGCTTTGCCTCACTGTTGGTTGACTATCTGGGCAAAATGTATTGATTCAGGTGTTTGAGTGGATTGTGTAGGTTCTTTTGACAAGCTTTCGGCACTGAATGCGCGGGTTTGCCAAGGGCGCTGGGCCCTGGCGGGCATGTGTGCAAGACTTTCCCAAATCTAGATTGATCTTGCCGTGTCTCTGTTGAAGTTGGAGGATTTGCTGCTGGCGGCGCTGAATGTTTAGAGGGGAGGCTTCATGCCTTTTTCATGGTTGTTACTCCCGCGTGCAAAGCGTGTACAACTTGGCAATCTCACAGCATTCATGGCACTCAACCGTGGGGTTTGCTAGACCGTGGCACCTACTGGCTGCATCAGAACCAAAAGCTTTGTCAGCGAAGGTTGCTGGATGAGAAACCGGTCTAAAACCTAGACCTCGTTCCAACATGCTTGAAGATGGACACCGATACCCTGCTCTGTTATGGCCATTGCAAGCAAGGCGGTACTTGCGGCATGACGGCTTCAACGGACGTGAGGCTGCTAGTTTTTTTGATTTCAGCGCCAGCTGTTTGCGAATGTTCTCCTTGCAAGGGGCTTTGTCATGCTACGGCTAGGTTGTTTTGCTTTGAATGGTAGCCTTTCCACGTGGAGCACGGGCTTTGGGATATGTGGAGGTCGGCGGCAAGCTAGCAACAGCCTTGCTGCGGAAGCTTGATCCTGCCTGGCGACCCAGTCCTGATGTCAAGGATGTATTCAATAATCAAGTCCTGACCTTCAGGGTACACCCTGTCCAACAGCGCGACAATGCCGTGGAAGATGTTGTGACGTTTCTTTCTGTTGGAGTCCTGATTGTGTGAAGGTAACCTCCTCGCCAAGACGGGAAGGCGAAACGAGTAGATTTAGTCAAAGTTTGGAATGCTGCTAGGCTCGTGTCACGCGGTGGTACGGTACCTGTTATCCCGCTTGGGCTTTAGGTCAACGGCGACTCCGTAGCGGCTGGCGGGCCGGCTTTGAACACCGGTAGCACAGTGCCGGGGCCCTCAGTCGCAGAATTGCTCAATTGTCCTGATGCGCACACGAATGTGTCAGCTCTTTGGGGTTTCTGGACTTACAGCTTTGCCAGGATTCAGTCGTTTGGTCGTGAAGCTGTCGGGGGTCCTGATAGATCTTGATCTGCCAGCCCGTTGGCTCCAAGGGTTGCAGGGTTTCCGCGCTTGGGGGAATGTCATTTCATCGCCTGACCTATGCGCCATCGGCTAAACTATTTGGAGATGCCGTGGTCAGCCTTGAAAGCTCTTTGGGCAGTTCAGGAGCTTGTCCTGCATTCATGTAGTGGAGTGTGTGGGTCTTCCTGTGCAAAAAAGAATCTAGCTTTTACACAGTTCCTAGCTCTGGCCCCCTCAATGACCACTCTTCCGCGCCAACAACGTGCAACACTGCAGGCAGGACACGGCCACATCTGGCGGCGCGATGCATCCCTGCCATGTACTTATTACAGCAGGCCAAGCTATGTTGATTCGCTTATGCTACACATGCCACCGACAGTGTGTTGGTTTCCAATTTCGTTGACTGTCAATCTCCCTTTTCCTCCCTGCCATGATAAGAAGAGTCGCCTACCTTGAGCCCACTCTGAGCATGTGGAGGAGATTTTCATCTCCGCTTTCTCGGTGTAGGAGGCAACACTGATACGCGCTGAGAACAAAAGCATTGGTTGCCAGTTCTTCACGTAATGAGGCAGTCAATGTTTGCGTGAGATTCCATTTAAGCATTTGTCACATGGAAATCAGCAAGTGCAGCAGCAATAGTGACGCGGGGCATGCTGAAACGCACTGGGAGCGCATGCGCTTGCGAACATCGTTTCAGATGACACCCTCATCATTACAGACCTTACACACCTCCCCGAAACAAACACCCATCACACGCACAGACCTGGGTATCAGTTGATGAAACATGTCAGGTCTGCAAGCAGGCCCACCCTGTCAGGCTAAAGGTAGATAAATGCTTCGCAACATCCGCCTGCTCGCATCCTGATTATCATCCGCAATATGCAGAGCTTGTTCTTACTATTTGGGCGCTGCTTTACAGTGCCAGGATGACTCCTGAAGAGGCAGGGATTTGGCTGAACGTCTTTGCTTTCAGGTAATTAGAAAGGCTCATGCTCGCAAGGGCTAAACCGTAAACCCTGAACCCTAACACGGCGGAGAGGCTCATGCTTACTTACCTTCATCCATGGAGGAGCGACCCTGAAGCCATCGGAGTCCCATTTGCACAGGCATTCTACAACCTTTGCCCGGCTAAGAAGAACATCAGACCCTCATTCTTGTCTGGATGTCGTGCAAAGGTCTAGCAGAGGCAGCAAGCCTTCTGATTTGCTTCAGGTGGCTAAGAGCTGCAATCCAGCAAAGCCAGTCCAAGCATCTAGAAGTACTTCAATCAAGAAGGCAGAACTCCAACATAATTTGACGCACACGAGACCAGCAAGGAGGCGTCACCAGACCTCCTGCCCGAGTTCTACATGCTCGGGCCCTGCTGTTTGGTGGGTCTGCGATCAGGGGTGCATCGGTTTTATGAAGTATCACTTATGTCCGATGCAAAACAAAAAAAGGGGTGCGCCACTTTTTTGAGGGGAGACCTCTTCTCTTCTGCCTTGGCAGGATGCAAGTGGCTTTGCAGTGTGCCCCGTTTAACAAGCATTCCACCTGCGGGCCTTGAAGAGATGGTCGTAAACGCAATCATTTTCCCGTCTTCACCGAGGCCCATCGCAAAAGGAGGCCTGCTGCCTGGAAACCTACATTACTACAGCCCGGGCGCCCATGGGGAAGTTGATTTGGCGGCTTCGTGTTAATGGAGCTACACGGGGCCGTGCTTGTACGGGAGTTTGATGCATTTTGGCTGGTTGATGCATCGCGAGGACTTGAAAGCCCGCACTGGAGAAATTGGAGTCTCTTCCGTTGATCATCATGCACATTTGCATCGGGGCTTGAGGGTCACCATCGTAGCCAGGCTGAATCGCGAGCTGAGGAGTTTGTTCTGTTAACCGGATGCTTCGGACTCCCTAGAATATTTCTGCGTCAGCTGCTGCAGTGCCAGGAAGCAAAGGCACACAGATGTTTGACCGCTGAGACTGAGCTTGCCACAAACTGAGGCCTCTAATGGTTGCTATACCAGGTAAAAGTCATTCACGCATCTGCCACAACCATTTGCAGCCCACAAGCCATCTGAATGGACTCTCGAGCTTGCTGTTCCTAAACCTCGCTTGAAAAGCATTCGGATTCGATCTGGATGCTGTGCTTGCAAGGAATCCACGCCTGCCGGCGTGGGGATGTTCAGGCCAGGGCTTCGGATGTACCAGTGGTACATTGAGAACATGTATCCTCCTCCTCCTCCTCATCATCATCATCATCACCTGTGTTTATACCCAGGGGCTCTCTTCTGTTGGAAAGGCGTATGCAGTCTTGTAGGTTCCGTTTCAGATCTTTCTGGAGAAGTGACATCTTCTCTGGTGGAGAGAGGCTAGAGCGGCTAGAGCAACTAGTTGAAATCTCAGGCTTGCGAGAGATCAAGATGGCTGGCTGAAGCCATGATTTAGCTGTCACACCTTACTCTCCCTTCAGATGTAGTTTCTTTGCCTCCGGTGCTCCTGAACCGGTTGCCATGGCCCAATTCATGTCAAAATTCATTCTAGTACCATCTTGTCTGCGCGGCGCAATGTTGTCATCCGAATCCGCTGTGGCACGCTGGACAATGGAAAGGCGCTAGCAAAGGCACTTTGAGTGAGCCCGGCTTGTGAAATTTGCCGCACAAGGGGTACTTCTGCTTGTAAGATGTGGTTCACTTGTTATAAGGCAGGCATCCGCAAGTAGTATGTTGCCTTGCCCCAACCGCCCAACCCGTAAAGGTGACTGTGGGAGGCCTCAAGCGAAGCCATGTCATTTCTGAAAAGTCTTCCGTGCCTGCATTGTGCCAGGCGGAGCCAACGGAGCAGAAGGAGGAACAGGTGATTGCCAGAGCCTGAGTGTTCGGAGAGTCTGTAGGAATAGCACGTGCCGGGGCGGCTATTCCGTAAGCGGCTCAAAGTCGCGAAGAAAGATGTTGGCACTACACTCCCTCCGAAGTGTCAGAGGATCCACACCGGTTCTAGAACAATCCTGGTGCTCTTGAGTTCTGGACAGGAACTTGAGGCATTTCGGACACCTTTTCAAGCGGCTTAGGAGCGTTGTCTGTGATATCGGCACAAGACGGGATTTTCCTTAGAAAAACCCGGACAGCACATTCCTGTGAGGGGAAGGATGGCTCGTCACAAGCGGTCTCCAACTCCAGCACGATGAGCCCAACTAAAGTCCCAGAACTTCAACCAGGTGACAGACACGCTGGACCTCAGCAATGGCAAGGGCCACTTCTGCATCATCCTTGGATACACTGCTGGGTGTCGACCAAAGCTGGCAATACTCTTACTTTCCCAGGGTCGGAGTTCAAATTTCGGCTCTGTCAGCATGTCTGGATCCCACATCTAGTTCCCGAGAGCTGGCGGCCCTTATAGGATTGCGGGACACCAGCTGTTGGGGTGTATCTTGTTTTCTAAGTCTGGAGAGTATAAAGTTAGAAGACTGCGGGCGTCGGTTGCACTGTGTCTTGCAAGTAGAGTGGAAGGTGTAATCCTGCCCTGCATTCGCCAAGGGGCAGAAGTGGAGTGTGCTAACCCAAAAACTTAGCTTGCAAAGCCTAGACCAATTTCCCGCAGCAAGGGGAAGACAGCCGACAGTGCCTGAAGGGGAGCAATCCCTTGCGGTTGCAGCCGTTATTTTGAAAGCCCAGATGTGTGCAGGATTGCAAGTCCCGCCGCCTTGTCCATACTGTAGACCACCTTAAATTCAGACTGCTTCGGCGTGCAGGATTGCAACTGCAATTGTTGGTCTACCAGGTCGTTTAACTCTGGACTCTTGTGGGAAAGTCGACTCCATCACCTACCTGGGTCGCTGCCCTGGAAGAGTTGGGATTTCTTGGCCCTTACGTTTTGAAGTATTGCGGGTCTTGAGTTTTTTTTTTAAGGTCACGTTGTGCCGTTGGGGAGCCAGAGCCTAACATGAACAACATGGCTATCCATGATCTGGACATGAGTTTAAATGGTGTTGTCTGGCTGGTTGTTTTGCTTCAGATATTTCCAGACGTTGCGAACATTTCAGGTGCGAGCCAGTTATTCAAGTAAGCTTGCACAAGCGCATTGCGAATTGAACGAGAGGGCATCATTCTAGTTACGTCGGGCACCAGCCTTTGACCGCCGCGCGGAAGCTTCGTTCATATAGCCCGAACTACTCGTATGTGAGGTTGGGAAGTGGGCCTTGTAGGGCGGAGTGGGCCTGAGATGGCGTCATTGTGGGCCCACGCAGCATGGGAGTTGAGCGCTCCCTAGCTCATTACCCCATATTACCCCTAGCTACGTGAGGGGGCTTGACTCTGAGGGCATGACCGTACCTGGGAGTAGATTTGGGCCGACCGCCAAAGGGCTTTTCTGCGGCTGGGCCGCCACTCTGGGGGGTCTTGCAGGGCCCTTGCAGGCACACTTGCACTTTTGAAATCTATCGCAAAGACGCGGGCTTGTCAACGGCTCGGTAGGCTGGGCCGCTGCTGCCACGGATTCTCCATTGAAAGCCTTTGCGTGACTCAGCCGTTACCGCATATCCCAGCAATGCGGCTTGACATTGACATGAACCAGAGATGCAGATTGAATGCAGGCAACAGTAGCGCTGCTATCGAGTAACTGTCTGCACCATCTTCTAGGGACGCGCAAGATGTGATGCGCTCCCAGCGCTGAGCTGTTGTTTCTGCCGCTGCCTCGCAAGTTTCAGGTGCAAACAAATGATGCGCATTGCAATTTCAAGGTTCGCTGGGGCAAGTTACCTGAAAGGGCATCGTTCTAGCTACGCCGGGCGCTATAGCCTTCGACAGCCGCGCAGCGGCAGCGGCTTCGGCAACAATGTATGGAGGGGCTTTGACGACAGTTGGCTGGGGTTTCGGCCAAGATGTCTTGGTTCAAAATTCTGAATGTGCAGCTAGAGCATGTGAGTGGCAACCGCAGAATCCGCAGAGAACCACGTGCATGGACTGTTACCGAGTCTTTTCGCTTTTTTGCCTGTCCTTTGGACTTCGGTGGCCAAGGTGGAGAAGCCCTCCAGGTGGAGTCCTTGTGGAGTCCGGGCCCTGCCTTGTCTTCCAAGATATGGCATGCAGCATGCGTTCTACTTGAGATGGGAAGTTCAAGGCTTGCTTCTGCTCCAGGACCTGCACGTAAGAGTTTTCATTCTCATGCGAAGATCCCACTGCCAATTGCTGAAATATTGAAGATTGAGGCAGGAGACAGGAAGGGAACTGTATGAGTCCAGACCGCAAACAGCGTGGTCCGGCGATTTGGATCCCGAAAGGCAGCTTTTGTCTGGAGATTTGAGGCTGTGCAAGGGAAGGAGAGACGTGCCAAGCCCACCGGCCGAAAGTCTAGCCAGTCCTGCAGATCGTTCCTGGCGTTCAAACTCTCAGACCCAAAGCTCAGCCTGGCTGGAGAGAGTCCAGGCAGAAGCCTCGCGGTCAAGTTCAAACCTCGAACACAGAAGAGTCAAATTGAGTTGGCTGTGTGCTGTGCACTGAGAATGTCAAATTCAGCAGTCATAGCCGCTTTGGCGAATCATGCCTGAAGTGTTGCTACATCTTGAAGACTTTCAGAAAGCCAAGCGGAAGACAGTGGCGATCTTGTTTGAGGCTGCTTAGGAAGCCGCACATGGCTCTCGCAGCTACTGCATCGATGTTCCCAGTGCCTTAGCAGTGTCCTTTGCTGCAGGCACTGGATTATCATGCTGTTGGAGGTGTCCAGGTTGAGATTTGAGAGTCTGCTGATGTCATCAGATTTGTCTAGCCTGGCACGCAGACAGCCAGACTTCGCGTGGTACTTTCACAACTTGCCGGTTTGCAGTCATTCCTGTCGAGAGGCTCTAGGCGTGATGGGGAAAGCCATTGCGCAATTTTCTCCCGCAGACCTGCTCTCCAGGTCTCGTTGGTCTCAGCGAGACCTTCCTCAACCACTTGTACCAGAGATGGAGGCCTACATGACGTTGTCATGTAGAGAAATGTGCTCCAGCAAGGATGAGAGTTTTGGTGCCTCAGCCTCTGCTCAGTGCAACTTGTGCAACAATACTTGCTGGCAAAGCGGACCTCTGCTGCTACAACTCGACTCAAGTCAAGAACTTATGCTCGGCTGCTGACTTGAGCCCTTAATCGCATGTCTAATGAGTCTAATGTTGATGACCAGTCTTGTAATGAGCTGCTTCCAGGGACGATGACATTCCAGACATCGTAGAGCCTGGAGCCCGGAAAGAGCAGGTCCGGGCCTACAGGAAACCAGACGGCTCAAGCGGTTTTCTCATAGGCTTCACAGCTAGGACCAGGAACATTGTGTGATCAATCACAACACCAGTTGTCGAAGTATGTCGAAGTCCGGCCCCTCCAGTTCCACACAGGCACATCAACATCGGCTGTGTTCTGAAAGGGCAGGGGTTATCAGACTGGATGCCAGAAAACTCGAAAAAGCTCTAGCCATTTCCATGGTTTGGGTAAAAGCTTGCTATAGGCAGTGGCCGGCTTGATCATTCGAGTGTATTTGGGGGCCATCACGAGGAACATGGTATACCCCTCGAAGCCATCCAAAAGTCAAGACCCAAGGTTCCTTGCAGACGAGTGGGCCACAGCGCTTTTCCACGACAGGTTTATGGATTTTTGCCTCCTGGATGAACAATTTCAAGGCTTTGGGCTTGATGTTGCTGCGCGGGCCTGTGACGACAAGACGATTTCAGGTATAGTTGGAGCCTGTGGCTTTGTTTCGGGTCTGGTGTGAATATGAGGGGTTTGCTTGATTCGACTTGTCTTCATCTTCTTGCTTCTGCATGCCCGCGTCAGAGCTGGGTGACAATGTTGCCCCTGTAGAGCATCCTAAGGGTAATCTAGAGTTTTCGTTTCGATTCGGAAGCATAGGTGCTGCACCCGACATCTTCGAACCCGACGAAAGCTTCCTTGTAAGCTTTCGTCTGAGTCCAGCTTGCTAATCTGTACTAAGGGGGTGTGGGAGGGGAAACCACCGAAAATGGGCGGGGTTCTTGCGGAGGTGTCCTGGTATGCCCAGAAAATAGGCATGACGAGGCGTCTGTTATAATGCGCATTCGGTTGCCGTTTTGGGGGGCCGTGGAGGCTGTATGGGACGCCAGACGGCAGCTTTCTAGGCACGTTAGCAGCCGTTCTTGGGCACGCGGAGGACGTTCGCGCTCCGCCGCTTCATGAAAAGATATGAGAAATGCACGCGCCAGTTGGCACCCTGCTTCTAAGCTTTCGTCCCCCCCCCCCCGTGGGCGCAAGTTCTCTTTTCGACGAGCACTCCTCATTGACCCTGGAACTTTGGTTCCACAGGAAGATGCCTCATAGACTCCTTCCTAAGCCCACATAGATCCACAGACTTTGGCTTGAAGCTATTGAGCCTTCCCTGAAAGGGGGCCGAGACTTCAGGCCATCAGATCAAGCTCGAGATGCTGTCTTCCGAGGAGGCCATTCAGCTTAGGGGTCATGACCCGCGAGACATGCTGAAGTTCTCTTCATGTTTAGCTCGACATCGTGTTCATCCCGCTGATTGAAAGGAGCCTTCTCGTCCTTGAAGTCCCGCCACAACTCCTGCGTGCAGACCGTTTGGCGGTCAGGTATCAACTCATCGTCTCTTTCTGTCGCATTCCTTGACAGGCAAGAATGCCAAGATCCCCACCACTCCTGACAGCAGCCGGTGGTACTTCTGAAAACGCGTCTAAACCCCTCTTGGTGACTTTGCAACGGACCCAGCTAGCTTGTTTACGTTGCATACTGAGGAGGGCGTTTGGTATTTCGGAGAGGTTTCCTTCTCGGAGGTGTAGCCTGTAGAGAGCATCCTCAACTTGCAAGGCTAAGAAGCTTTGGAGTGAATCTATCAAAGTACATTGAGGGTAGCAGTGAGTAGTAAGACCCCCACAGATCTATGGGTTTGGCATGTTCGAGTAATGAGTCCTTGGACCTGACCCTAGACTGGACCGAGTGCCCCCGCAATGCACCATGTGCCCCGGCCAAGCCAAGCAGGTGAAGCAGATCGTGAACACCGCCCTGGAAAACGTCAGCGTAAAAGACGGCCTGTCGAGGTTCTTCCATGTTTTTCATGCTTGCGATAGCACCCTGCGCGACCCCCATGCCCAGTTGCGATTCTGTCATGGGTCGCCTTGCTCCCCGAGACTGAGCCCGTACAGGAAACTTCTGGCTGAAATTCGGCAGAAGCTGCCCAAGGATAGTGTGAAAGCCATCCAGGAGCTGAACTGGGTTTCAAAGTTTAAAACCTGTCTTTTGTTTTCAGGGGACCAAGAAAGTCATGCTTCTGTGCTACGCATCAATCGCGTCACCTCATCGTGTGTTTTTGTTGAATATGGCGGAAGCATGTGCCCTCTCCAAAGGCCGTAGGTGGTTTTGGTGGCCCTGGCAGGCAACACCGTGACGAAATTGATTGAAAGATGAATGGGCTTGGGCGTGAAAGAGTGCATAATCATCGCGGCATGATGACGAGGTTCCTAACCGTACCGCACTTGAAAATGCCTGGCCAAAAATTAGGCGACGGTTGGTAGCGGCTGCTTTGAGTAAGAGTGTGAATGAACATTTTTGATCGAATCCAACCATCTGATATTTGCGGCCTCAGTGAGACTTAATGATTATGCACCAAGTGCATGTATTGTCTTATGTCTCTTTCTCCCTCATGTCCGAATTAGTAGTTTGCAAGACGTGCCGCAAGGACCATCTGCTGGAATACCTCCAGGAGAACACAAATCACCTCAAGCCCCTTGGCCTGCATTGTTGCATTGAGACTTTGAAAGTTGCTCGTCATAAATGGGTCGAGACTTTGCATGTTGGTTGTTGGCGGTTAGGATGAAGTAGGCTTGAGGCTGACCTTCTGAGACGCGATGCTATTAGGCTATGCAAACTTTGTCCTGAAAGCATCTTCAGGGCCCGGATTTAAGTTTTCTGGTTTTCTTGTTCAGGACTAGACCACTGAGCTGGTGCGGGGTCCCCTGCCCTAATTCGCGAGTCTGAACTGAGAAGAAAGGCAGGGGCCCCACAGGCCCAGCTGCCTAAAGTCTTGACACTCATCCTTGCACGTGTCCCCACACATTGAACCCAGCAAAGTTGGAGTGTAGCACCAGCTGCATGAATTAGCTGAAGACTGAACACCGGTTGCCACAAGTCTCTTCTGAGGACCTACTTTCTGGCCTGGCAGTGGGTCGAGCCCCCGGAGCTTACAGCTTAAGAGGAGTTGGAGTCTAGATGTTGTACTGCAAATGGCTAAGCTCTTCTCTTTCATGAATCTCATATCAAATGGCCTATGACAGAGTTCCTGCCGGGGACATGTGGTGAGTTGGCGTGTCAGTCTGGTTGTTGATCAGCAGAGAGCTCAGGTGTCATGTAGCTTGCTACATACATGCTGGGTTCCCTCATGCCCGAAAAGTCTGTGAGCTCCAAGTTATCAGGGATCTTCCATGATAAGCTCCTCACATCTAGTTATGAGTCTCGCGCCTGAGCGCCCAGAGAAAAAGACAATTTCAAAATGGGAAAGACATGCGCCTACAGGCTTGACAAGATAGCTTTATTGCTGTCGCGAGACTCTCTCCAGCCACACCTCCAGCATTGATGCTGACCTTATGCGTGCCCAAGAGCTAGGAGATGTTCAGCTTCGAAGCATGGCTGTGGCCAAGGATACTGTGCAGAAATGAATGCGCCGCATGCCCGCCCCTAACTGAGCTCGTTGTTGGTGCATCTTTTGGCTTGCAGGCTGGTCAGCGAGAGTTTGCTGCTTGAACATAATTTGCAACAAAGCAAGACAAGAGCGGAAAGCCGCCTGAACCCTTGTTCGAGATTTTTCTCTGCCTTTTGCCCGCATGGGGGAACATTGTGCTGGTCATACTGACCGTGATGAGGTGTTTCACCTTCGTTCGCTCCGGTCTTAGAATGCGAGACAAGCAGCAGGAAGCAGAAAATCTAATTTGCGGCCTGCCCGGTGAGAGATGCCTTTGCCAACATCTCATACAGAAGGCTTAGATGCTGCTTTCCTCTGGATCTATAGGCAACCCCTGCAGGCTGTGGGACGTTCTCCTTCACAGCCCAAGACTTGACAAGGATATTTTCGGTGTGACTTGTTGGGAATGCGCATGTGTGTTGCTGTGTGCTCAGGGTCCCCCAAGCATAGCTTCACTGTTCGAAAACTGACTAGCTTAGCTTTCATAACGTGGCTTTTCGGCATCCGTTTTGCATGTAGGGTCTTCGTCGCCGAAGTACGCCGCATACATACCGAGAGCCCTCAGGTTCCATTCATCTCCTGCTCACATTTAAATCTTCCTTTGTTCAATCGATCACGTGTTTGGATCGCTGAGCGCTAGACGCCGTACTCTTCGCTTTGGTGTGCTTGGCTGGGAGCACGCGGATAGCCATCTCAAGTCAACAGCCAATTATCACCCCCCACCCCCCAGGGGTGGTTTTTAATGACATGTGGTGTTTTTATTTGTTTCGCTTGAGGAGATTGCGGTAAGACCTAACTGCTCACTAGATGCCAGGGCTGCGATCTGAGGTTATGATGCTTTGTCTTGTTTAAAGATTGCTGGCTGGTAGTTAATAGGGCACTCGGTCATGCAAAGGGTAGTGAGAGAATGTACGGATCCGCACT
>CAJNIZ010001225.1:61344-73024 GCA_905231905.1 Symbiodinium pilosum | reverse complement strand
TAGTGTCAAATTACTGGAGAGTAGCCGATGTCATTAAGAAGAAGTGCTGCTCACAAGATATGTGTTTCAGCTTTGGAATTGGCAAAGACATTGATTTCCAAAGAGGCTGTAAAGAGCTTTCAGCGGGGGGTGGGGTTGTTAATTCGCTGGCAATCAAGGGAAAGAAAGTCCGGCTCCACTTTCGAATTGCATTCTCGCCTGAGGTCCTGCGCAAATGCGCGAGCGACGTGAAAATGCCAATTGTCCCTCCATCCACGAGCTAGATCCAAGCCTCACAGGCCCCAAGCCTACGACTCCTGACTTTTGCAGCCCTCATTGAGAGCAGCAGTGGGATCCGTGCAGAGTGGTGGCAGGGTAGTTTCAGAACAGGTCTCACCACAAGGTAGCAGGTGTTTCACTTGATTTTTGTTAAGAGCACATCTACTTCATGTTAACGCGTTGCGGGACGTCGTGCTTGTGTTGCTGCAGACGGCCCCTCGGCTCACTAGTCTGAAGTCTTGAGAAGCGGAGCTTGGAACATCAAACTGGCCTTACCTCAACCTCATGTACCGACTCTTTCCGCTATGTTTTCATTCTGTATCGAAACCTAGAGCCAAGGCAAGAGGCTACTCGGATAAACGGATAAGGGCTTTCTATCTTTATTCGTTTCTACTCAGTTGGCAGCACCTGGGCGAAATTCAGCCTTGTCAGGGCCGGAAGAAAAAGGTGACAGATCTTGGAACTGTGTTTCTGCACGGTGCCATCCAGGCAATTCCGAATGGAATCTTGTGCGGTATGGTGTTCCACAATCACGATTCTGAGCACCCTGAGCTGACGTGATAGAAGCCACAACTTCAAGGTATTTCAAGACGATGCGCTGGCATGGTTATCCTGAGTATTGATAGTGTCATCCACATTTTCCAGCTGATGGACCCATGACACAGCGTGTCGCGCGATTCTACTCAATCATCTTACATCAACTTGAGTGATTCACATTCAGGGCTCTCAACTGGTTTCCCTTTCATTTCCCTTTCAATTCAAGCTCCTGCTGGCCTGAGTCAGGATTACCTGGTTGGAATCCCATGTATAGTCGCACGTATTCCAAAACGGGCCAACATTTCAGCGACAAGTGATGCAAAATCCCATAGCGCTGTGCTGCAGCACCTTCTGAAGAGCCTGACCCATCGGTTTAATACAGTTTGACATGGAGACGCTAAGGTGGGGCGCGCGCTCATGTTGCACAGTTGCTTCCTCACGCCCACCTTTCTCTCGTTGCAACAAAGCTTCTAAGAGTTATTTACTGAGCATATGTGCGCAAACATGAGGTATACTTGACGGTTTGAGACTTGGTTTTCTGGCTCTATGGTATGGCGGCACATGTTTATCAGGCAGGCCTTCAAGAACCGCCCGTGTTGCAACTCGCTTGTTTTGGCTCAGGCTGGCTGGTACATGTATACGAGAGCAGTATTCACTTCGGCTGTGCGAGCTGGTCTGTCGTGTTTTCACATGTTGCTTCTTGAGCCAGTGTGATCTGCAACGCTACGATTGCAGCCTATGCAGATGGGTTGTCTTGTATTTTCCACGCTCTTAGCAAAATCAGCACAGCTGTACTCTCAGAGGGAGTTGTGACGCAGGTTGTTACAACTACTCCCTGCACAAGACTCTGGATCTTGCATCTGCAGACCGACTGGCCCCCCTGAGCCCTCCTACCGTCAACCGGGATGCCCTGCCGATCATGGTAGCACCACCCATGGCAGAGGCCATGGGCGACGAGGCTATACTTTCAAGCGGCAGCCTTTAGAAGCCTTTGGAAGGTCTGACCTTGGCTGCAGCTCCCTTCCAAGCAGTGCAAGCCATGCAGGCCCGAATTTTCATGGCTACCTCCACTGGGGCATTGCGAATCAACTCGCATTTCCAGGAGCTGCTATGATAGTCCAAGAGCGCAAGAAAACAAACAGTACACAGCCGCTATTTGTCAGATAAGTCAGTCACCATGATGTTGCTTACTTGCGAGTTGTGGCCTTGATTGCAACTTTCCACTTTCCTCATTCACCCAGTTCAGGGAGGGCTGGATTCAGAAGTCAAGGTTAAGGACCGGATGGGTGTGCTTGACTTTGCTTCTGCTTTTGTGGGGCACCCGCAGGTCACGTCGGGCACGTCACCTAAGTGTGTGTTTGGCATCACCTCTTTTTGGGTTGCAATCTTCACCGTCTTTCCGATTGCCTGTCCGGAGCTCTGGAATCTAGAATGAGGTAGAAGGAGAGGAGGTTGGAAAGGTTTTCACATTTCACAGGCCAGGGGACAGTGAGTCACGAGAAGCAAAAGGCGCTGGCTGCGATGATCGCACAGATTGGATCTAAACGGAATCTTTCTTTGCTAGATCCGCTCCAAAAGTTTGAGCCTAGCCTTCTCTTGCCCACACATCCGCTCCAGCTGCAAGCAGACCTTTGAAAGAGGTGACCTGCGAATCAGCCATGGACTTCTGCACATGCCAGAGGACGCTGTGGGCTATGAAAATTTCCGGCTTTTGCTGTTCAATGATTCAAGGTTTGCAGCATTTCGTAGCTCTTGCAGTTTCGAGGGTCTGCATGATGCCTCTGAGTCGCCAGTCTAGGTTTGAGCAAGAGGTTGCTGCCAGGATCCGAGGTGTGCAGATGACAATGTCATGAAGCTACCTGAGGGCAAAACACCCTCTCAGCAAGTAGAATGGTCAGAAGCACAACTTGAACATGTGGATGCTCTGCATCACGAAGCCTGCAGACATGAAAACGGACCTAGACAGCCTTGCAGACTGGTAATTAGGCACTCCTTTGCCTCGTGTGCCCTGTGAGGTTGCAGGAGCTGCAAGAGCCGATCAAGGCGACCAGACGCGAGATTGGGGATGTGGAGACTGGATTTAGTGGCCCTTTTGTTCACTTTGAGTACACCAAAGCCACCCAAAACCGGTGCGGGGATGTCTCTGATTCAAGCTGCTGGTGGTTCATTGTTTGAGCCTAGGACCCGGATGAGCGGCGTTTTTTGGTTAATGGCTATGATGGAGGTGATACTGCAAAAATTCTCGCGTAGCCTTTGGCCTGCGCGGCGTAGTTGTGGCATAGTTTTGCATAGGCACGTATACTGTAGGTAGTCTCATCCGTGTAGCCTGCGTAGTCTGTATGTTTTGGAAGCAAGCTCGTGCTGCTAGAATTGTCTATAGCCCAGGAATACCGCGTAGTAGGCAGCACCATCGCAAGAGTGTGTTGGTGTAGTCTGTTCTGCAGGGACAGAACAACAGCGTTCTGCAGGGAAAACCGGCGTAGTTTGCGTAGGCACTCTACGTGAGCACAAGAAGTCTAACTTCTGATGTGAGCCACGAACCCGAATGCAGACACGTGTCACGTACATCGCGAAGCTAACAGATGTAACGCACGACACGAACTCCGGGCCCCCGCGCCCGCCCGCCTGCGCCAACCCACTCCAGGCTCTCCGCTCTTCACTCCTTGCGACAACAGTTACAAGGACGCTACCCCAAGGGCCCGCAGCCCGGTGACAGTTGGCACTGTTGACACACGACCAAGACACCAGAGCCAAAAAGCTACAAGGATGCCGACCCCAAAACACACACTTTTGACACGACGTGATGACACATCTAGGCTCCAAAGCGACAACAGTTATGAGGATGGCGACCTCAAGGGGCCCGCATCCCTGTGACAGCTGGCACTTTTGACATGCGAATGTCCAAAAGTTCGACAGATCGCGACCCTCGGGGCATCCAGCTGGGTCGCGACGCTCGCCGACGCTTGCACACAGAAAAGCGTCGATGAGTGGCTATTTCCTGGACTCCTGGACCCCAACCTTCAAAACCAGGAACCTTTCTGCTGAGCATTCGAGAAAAACAATGCTCATATTGACAGTGCTGTCAGATTCTGTGTGCCATCCCAAAAGGCCACTAGGTCACAAAGTTGTCTCAGGCAGAGTTTCAGTGAAGCCATCATGCCCGGCCATGCCGAAACCCTTTGACCCTAATGAGCCTCCTTACAGTCGCCGAAGAGAAGTCCATCGCCGTCCCGTGCTAACCGTCCCGGGCTCATCCTAATGAGGTCGGCTGGGAGCTGTCAGAGCTTTGCAATCTCTGGTCGGCTTGAGGAGAACCATCTTGTGCTTAGGGTTAGGCTGATGGGCCTCTGTTTCAGGTTCAGAAGGTTGTGCACTAGCAAAGGGCGCATGGCGCAGTCTAGCAGTAGGATTACCCTAGCACACATGCAGTTGTGGGTTTTTCCTCAGTGCTGAGCCCTGTCAACTTCAAGCTGCCTTTCTGTTGACATGCCTGCTGTCGCCGCCATCTGTTTCAATTGTCATTCTGTCAGCATACGTCAGTAGTGTAGACTCTGTGCTTTCGAAGGCAGGTAGAGGTTGAGTCTGGGGGCCGGATTTTTGCAGGCTCAAGATTTGGGAGGTGGGGTAAAGGACACTGACTTTTCCAGGCTCAGGGCAGAGGAGGGCCTGCAGTCTGAGGGCATGAGGACTTGCAGTGTAAAGTCAATGTTTTCCGAGGTCATGCCTTGATACTGAATGCAAGAAGATGAATGCTTTTCTTGTCTATTAAGTTAGCGTCTCATCTGTCCGGAGATGCCAAGGATCAACAAGAATTAGACTTAGTTTTGTGGTGGATAGGTTGATATCTGCGGGAATACAACGCATTCTGGATGCTTGGAGCTTCAGCAGTTTCATCGCGAGGCCCCTGCCGCTTGTGTACCTGGGGTTCCCCACATGGAAGATGAACTTCTATTGTCTGTTGAGCTTTCGTTTGTCGACCAAGGTTCAGACCTGGGTGTAGATAAGACGCCACCACCGCTGCTGCTTGGAGCTTGATGGAGCTTGTGTGGCTGCAGCAAAGCATTTGGATGCGTCTGGTGACTTGACTTGGTGACAGTTTGAGACTCAAAGATACTTTGTAGAGATTGTTGAGCTTGTACGACAGCCCTGCGCTGTGTTTCTGGGAGTAGTGAGTCTCACAGAGCTTTGCATCTACACATTGCTGTAAGTTTAAACATGTGCGCGTGCCTCGCACCATCTTGAGGCAAGCGTTAACATGTCAAAGCGATAGAACAGTCTGCGAGCTTCCAAGCTTCCAAGTGGAGCGTGTGTAAGGTCCCCTAGCGGACCTCCGTGGCCCGAGCCCAGCAGCCAGGTCAGGTTTTGTGTCGGCTACGATGTTTCGCTTTAGCTTCATCTGCTTATCATGTAGCTTCAAATCGTGGAGCTTGAAGCGGGACACAAATTGTTGAATTGGAGGGCTCGTGACTTGAGTGCCATAGCAGCGCACTGAAAACTGCCTACTTTGCAGGCGCTGCGCAAGCGGCTGGTCTCGCCTGGTGCAGCCGGCGATGACTGCGTCGCTGGGTGCCTAAGAGTTTGTTGCAGTTGGCTGACTGTGGCCTGATTCTTACTTTGTTTGGCGGAGCCTTCCCGAAGAAGCGACAATCCGAGGTCGAAAGCAGACAGGTGACAGAGAGGGTGAGGGAGGGAGAGGGAGGGAGGGCGGACGGCGGGCGGTGGCTCGGTGTGCTGCAGGGAGGGAAGTGGCCGGGTCAAGGAAGCTAGCTCCCTGGAGCTTCATGTCAACTGCCGTTTGCCAATCTCTTGATCTTGGATGCCACCCCTGCGATGTGCTTTAGGGTGTGTTAAATGTAAACCCCCTACTCAAAGGCCCAAAGGACCTTCCACACGGTCCTGCAAAGGGAATGCTTTGGCCTCTTCGATGAGCTTCTTTGCGGAGCGTTCTAGTTTTGAACTAGCCTAGATTGTCTTCGGCAGGCGACCCTGTCTCAAGACTACACATGTCACAGCTTGCTGTGCCTTTGTTGCAGTGCATGTTTTCTGAAACCTTGATCTGAGTCGCTAGTAAAGGCGCCCAGCAGACCCTTCCAGCAAGCCCTTCCAAGGCAGCGCTGCTCCCAAAGATGAAGCGCCAGCTTCTCAGGAGCTGATCCCCATCAAGAGCTCTCATTCTCGAAGAGAGAAGTCGCGCCTTCAAGCTGACACAAACCTTAGAGCTGAGTGGAGTCGATCTGAGGCATGCGCCTACGGCCAACACTCGGCCAGCTGCGGCTACAGCGCGAGGTACTGGTTTTGCAATGTTTTGCAGGCTTGTGGACAAAGGGGAAGTTCTCCGTTGGTGCAATTTAAATCTATTTGTTGCTTAGTGTGCAGCACAAAACCTCAAGGCCATCAGTAACAAGAGACGTAAAGCTACCTAGAGAATGTTGATGGGCTGCATATCTGATTCATCTGTAAGTAGCTAGTATAGTACTCAACTAATTGCAAGAATCACAGGATATCATCAGGCACCTGAACGTCTCCTTTCAAAGGTTAGCATCGTCGGCCATTCCATGACGAAGCCAGAAGCGTCCAGGAAATCAGTCTTGTGAAAGCCTCTGGCCTTGTCAGCACGCAAGAAGTAGCAACAATCAGAAACATAGATGTTTCGGCAACTAGAGTAGCAGGGCAATCAACTAAATCTACCATGCCATACGCTCAACTGGCAGCTAGTGCTTGACGTGCGCAGCACCTGCTCGGCCCGCATCTGCACTCTCATGGCTTGAATGTGCAAACCACAAGATATCTCCAAGCAGTCGAGTTCGGCTTTGCCAAGCTGTGAAGGCGGAAGAGAATCTGGACCTTTGTCCACAGGTCTGGCTGGGGCTGGGGCTTGTGTTCAAGACGGATGGAGGGTTGCGGAGTCCAGGTTCGACGTCAATCGAGCTTGATGGCATCCCATCAGGTTTGTACGGAGGATGAACATGTTGTCAGGCTACGCCATCTAGGTCTGAGTTTTAGGCCAGTTCGGGCTTGTCTGCCTCTGTTGTTCAAGGGCTTGGGAACGCTCTGTTTTAAACACGTCCTGCGCACTCATGCTAACTGTGAGCAGCCAGAATTCCCTAAACGCTACAGGGCAACCAGGTCACGCGTGTTTCTTTGAGGTGCAGGTCTCCGTCGAGCCAGAACAACTTCGCGCAACGGCAGGACCCTCAGAAACCTTCTGCACAAGACGTGCAGCTTGGCCTCGAGTCCGGGATTTGTTGGAAGTCCAGTGTGTCAAGCCTGGGCTTATATGATTTAAGTAGTTTGCGGATCAGGGTTCAGGGTTGATTTTCAGGGATGACTTGTCGGTCTTGCAGGGCTCGGGGCGTTGGGTGTCACTCGTTTTGTGTGCTTTGCCCCTGCAGATGGACAAAGGAGTCTTCGGATGGCCAATGATATCTCTACCTGTCGCCCGCACTAGTACAGTAGCCAAGCGGCTACAGAAAAGTAAACGTTCAAGTAAAGTGTAGCCAGCGCAGAACATGGGCTGAACGTCACCACAGCAACCTCGCTTCATGAAAAGCGAATCTTGCGTAATGGCTTAGAAATTGTTGGCATGCCTGAGAGAGACTTGTTCCAAGAACTCGAGGACAGTACAAAAGGCAACATAGGCTGTGGCCTCTTGCTAGCATGCATCCCAACGCTTCCTGTACTTTGTTCCACCATGTTCCACCTAAGATGTGGATCTCGGTCACATCCACGCATGGCATGCTGCACAAATCCTATCCCCATCCCCCAGCCCTAAGCCGTGGGCACTGCTTGAGGTTGACATTGACTGCGCTGGCATCGAGAAAGGCGCGCATTCTGTCTACTAAGGCTCTGGTACAAATAGTAACGCCTGTGTGCAAGTGCTCGTCGTGTTTCAGGGAACTCTGCAATTCTTGTTCAACTGCCTATGACTGACTCCGAGCTTTGTACAACCAGGGGGTAACAGGTGTGTACGACATTTCGGACAGCAACATCGCGCAAGCAAGTGCTTGGTAAGATGGTGGCTTTGGGCCTTTGAAAGGTCGCCGCAGTCCAACAACATGAAACCAAATCGCGGTCGATACATGCTTAATCCTGCTTCCCAGACGCGATCCAGTTTGAGATCTCCTTCCCACCTCAGTACCCGCCTGGCTCCTATCTGGGTTCCGGGCAGCGTGGCTAGATACTTGTTACCGTTTTTACTACGGTGCTTGCCATCATGCGGTGCCTGCTATGGTGATGCAATGAGAACGGATTCTGCTGTGGAGTGTAGACCCTTGTCAAGTATTCATCGCTTTTGTCAGGTTCTTCCTTTATGGGAAGAAATTCTGACTAGGGCTTGCTTGACCCCACTGTAGATCGTGACCTGCAGCATTTCCGCAAGACGTCCAAGTATGACGGTGCGTTCACAGCAAAACTATTGAGGCTCAACTCGGGCACATGCTTTTCGATGACTGTCAGCTGGATGGCAAGTGGATTTCCCGAAAGCCAAGCCCACCCAAAAGCAACACCAACTTGGGTTGTAGCATGGTTATTGAGACTCAAGCGCCAACAGCGTGAGACAGCCTTCGACCGAGACTCCTATCAACATCTGCATGCAGTAAGTCGATGTCAACGGCATCTAGCCTTTTTTCAACCCAGCAATCTTTTCACCTTGAAAGCCCACGCCCAATTCAACCTCACTGAGGCATCGCCCTCCACAGGTTGTGCAGGCGTCCGGTCAAGAGTTTTATGTATTGCATTTTTTTTCGCATCTCGCAGGCAGCTGCATAGTTGTGCTTCACTTTTGCCAATGTAGAGGTGTTGACTTGATCGCTTTCTGCTGCTGCCTGCAAGGGCCCAGTTGGCCTGCAGAAGCATTTCTCAATTGGCCAGAGAGCCGTGCCCAGCCAAGAGCGCCACAACTGCCAGCTGTTGCCCCCAGCATGGAGAGTGAAAGTGCTGCCTTGGACACCTCCTTCTGAAGCATTCTAAGATCTCAAGAGAGAGGGCACGACGCGCAGAGCTTCGCGTCGATACTTCCTGACACTTTACAAGTCCCAGTGAACAGCAGAAGGTTGAAGGCAAACATTTCGAACTGTGGCAAATCTAGCAGCTCTGTGCCCAAGAACAGGATGATTCTGCTATTCTGCCACAGCCTGGCAGGTTTCTCCTGATCGGCCACTGCCCTGCTTTAGGCGGGGCTTCGCGTAAATTGATGTGCCCAAGCTCGTTGACTGACCAAAGGCATCTTTGAGGCAGCTACACTGACCATGCCATCTGCATATCGGAAGCGTTTGCACTTGAGGACCTTAGCAGCATTTTTTTGCCTTGAGGAGCTCTGTATGAAGGTTTCCGTTTTGCATGCGCACATGCGCCCTAGAATGCCCCGACAACAGTGTGGATTGTGGCTCACTAGGCTATGCACTATCGAGCCTGCATGAGCCTGGTGTTTGCCAACTTACGCCAGCGCGGGAGTCCTGTGAAAGGTATGAGGGCTGCCTTGTGGTACTGCCCTTCCTTGGCGAGCGCTCGTGGAGTTCTGTGTTAGGCAGGGAGGTTCATTGCATGGGATAAGGATAAGGGGGGAAGATTCAGATTTTGCAGATGGTGTAGTCCAACGAGCAAGGTCTCCATGCATGCTGAATTTACCAGCAAGTAATATTTCATGCAGACTTCAATGAGGGGCTCGATCGAACTGCAAGTTTGCACTTCATTCGGTTATACTGTTAGGTGAGATCAAGCCAGCCAAGGCTGTGCCATTCAGAAGCCTTCGAGTCATGTTAGCGTAAGGTGGAGGAGCGCTGCATAGTAGCCTGCACTCGACGCGCTAAGATGTTTCAATTTTCAGCCCGCTGCAAGCTCGACTACCCCCAG
This sequence comes from Symbiodinium pilosum, assembly GCA_905231905.1. NCBI lineage: Eukaryota > Dinophyceae > Suessiales > Symbiodiniaceae > Symbiodinium > Symbiodinium pilosum. Next base: position 63,379 of record CAJNIZ010001225.1, on the reverse strand, counting down.
CGAAAGATGCAGTACCATCACCGATTATTGCTGCTTTATGTGGACCGCCCCCACGTCTTTGTCCGGGCAGAGTCTTGCCAGGTACAGCTGACATTGTTCGAGAACTCCTTGAACCTCTTCCAGGTCCTGCCCAGTAGTAGTGCGAATTGAACACGTTCATTGCCCTGTCATTTCTCTTAAAGGTGGAAACTTGGCCCTGCAGCAGCCATTGAACTGCTCATCCGCATTTTCCCTATTGTGTTCATCGTTGGTCTCGGCAGCGAAATCCCCACGATCAACAGCATTGTCTTGTTTAAGATTTGGGCCCTCTGGACTCTTTCCTGTTAGTCTTTGAAGGAACTCTTCTGCGGTATCTGTCCAGGATGCCGCCCAGGGCTGTTCGATTGTCTGATTTTGTTGTTGTTAAGTACCGCGGCAGATGAGCTGAACACCTGTGTTTGCCGTAAGTTTTCGTAGATTTTTGAACCCAAAACTGTGTCACTGGGCATTTGCTGAGACCCAGGATGCACGGCAGTACTAGGCAGTGGATACACGGACCCGGGCCCGATGTGTAGATGATCCGACTTTCATCCGACGAGCTCACTGCAAGGCATTGGAGGTGGATTGAATCGCAAGAAGGCCAGACCGCCACTTGTTCTCCATGAGAGCCTCTGCCCCTTGCATTGTGGTATGTCGAGCTCAGTGATGGTGGTCTTTCTTGTGCTGTTGTCTTGCTTGCGAGCTGTAGCTTGTTCAGCATGGTTTTTTGATTGCAGCCTGGAGAAGATAGGACCCCCGAGAAGATTCATGGCTGGAATGCAGTGTGACAGGTCGTGCATCAGTTTCCCACCCCGTGCCCGGCACCAGCGTTTCCAGAAGAGGACGTGGAGATGTCGTAGAAGGCAGGTCAGGAATTGAGATTGGAGAAACCCGTGTGTCTGGGCACAGGCACAAAGCTCTTATCAGGTTCTTGGGTTCGTGCATGTCAGCGCAAGCCGTGCGCACCTGCCTGCGCAAATGATCTTTAGGTTCTGGCTTCGCCAATCCTAACGCCCGGAGCCGCAGGCATGCAACCTTGAATCTTTCAACCAGAACCCTTTTCCGAAGCCTTCTAGCCACATGGTGATGGGCAAAGTCCTCCAACCATTCAAGCCGCGTATGCTCTCATCATATTTGATAATTTGCTGAGTTGTTGGATGTCTGCTGCTAGTTAAAGAGACTACACCGATCGCAGATGCTCACTCTGACCGCTTCCTGTAAATTGAGCGCAATCAAGCTGCTTCGACTCAAAGCATGTTGGGATTTTTTTGGCATTTTCAAATCATTGCGGCTTGCTGGGCCTTGAGTATAACCGAACATGTGAAAGATGCTACAGCCGCTTACAATTGTTCCAGGGCAATCTGGAAATGTTTGCACTTATGGAGAGGTTTCATCGCCTTTTTCCAGCACTGGAGATGAGGGTCAACTGTTGTAGATTTGCAGGCTTTGGGCACAAGCTGGTCTCAAGTTTCCGGTTCCTTGCGGAGTTGAGAAGGTTCAGCAGAAGCCCTTGCAGCAGCCCTACCGTCGGCGCCAAACCCTACAAATCTCGAAAGCTTGTGGATGTAGAGATATAAGTATACCTTGAGCCTTTTACTTCAGCTTGTGGAGAAAGCCTCGCTCAGAGCCGGGCAGCCCTCCAAGTCGTGTTACTTGCAATTCGGATGTATGGTACGGCGTTTGAGAGCCCTCAGACCTTTGCGTGGACCTCTTGGCAGCTTTCATCGTCAGACCCGGACCCTACGCTTGTACAGAATTTCTCACGCATGCCTTGCGTAGTGTCGTCTGGCAGCTCACAGGGTGTTGTGGTGGAAGGAATTTTTGATTCCAGCTTTAAGGCTCCTCGTGATTAGCTGTCACTGCTCAGCTCGGGTCCTGAGGGATGGGTCCCAAGAGGGTAGAGGGTTCGCTTGTGACTTCTCCCGGGGCTCGCTTGTGACTTCTCAATTTGGTTCGCTTGTGACTTCTTGTTTTTTGCCGTCGTGAAATGCAGAACTGTCGTCGTTTTCGGACTTGT
>CAJNIZ010001225.1:47724-61052 GCA_905231905.1 Symbiodinium pilosum | reverse complement strand
CTAAACCCCCTGAACCCTGTAATCCTTGAACCCACAAGCCTGAACCTCAGACCCCAAGTCCCAAACCGTAGCCCTGAACCCTAACCCTAAAGCGTGAGGCGTTGTGTGCTGAGACGTGTCGCGATCTCGTGTTTTTGAGAAGGAGAAGTCGCAAGTGATCCCTAGCATTTTTGCTGAGACATGTCACAAATTCGCGTTTTTGAGAAGTCGCAAGTGAACCCCGAGAGAAGTCACAAGTGACCCTCCTCTCGAGAAGTCACAAGTGAACCCCGGAAGAAGTCACAAGTGAACCCCCTTTCTCCCAAGAGCATGGCGCGATCTGTGCTAAGCTTGCAAAACCTGCATCGCATAAGAGCCCTCTGCTGTAGAAGCGCACCTTGTTGCCATGACTCTGTGTGACGCAGACATGGCAGCAAGGATACAGGCAAAGAGCGTCGCAGCTATATCATCCACAATGTTGTTCTGACCTGCAGCCGCACAAGAAACATTGCCAGCTTAGACTCTGCAGCCGTGCAAGCATGCTTTATGAAGTTTTTAGAAGGCTTCCAACAGCTTATGGATAGATGCCGGACATGCTAGACCTGGGAGCGCTTGCGCAACAGGGGATCATGAGCTTATTGCGGCTGTTTTCAACATTACACTTAAAGCAATTGGGCAATGCGTCTCTAAAGGTGAAGATGCACCACAACTAAGTAGTGATCCCTCGCGCACCTGAAGTCAAGCATTGGCGACCGGAAAGTTTGACAGAAGCGGGCTGCTTTCCGCACACAAATGCTTGATCTTGCGTCGAAATTCAGGAGCCTGTTTGACCATGTGAAAGCAACTTGTTTTAATGTTTGCGTGAGCGCTGTTCCATGCAAACACGGCCTGTTCAACAGACCACCTCAAATGCCCAACGATGCCTTGAGCTTTCAAATTTTTGCGGTCCAACTAAGAACGGCCACGCGCCTTGATAGCCGCTTCAAAGGGAATCTGGACAGTCCATCTTCCAATTACCTTTTCTCGAGCCCTTTTCAATCGACTTACCCAGGCCCGATGTGGCCAGCTCGAGATCTGGTTCATGAACTCAAACAAGCCCAAGATGCCCGCGAAGTTGATTCATAATTGCATCCCGAAGCGCAAACACCCCAAAATGACTGATTGTTCAGCGTGAAATGTTTCGGCCAGGCACGTGCAGAGCTTCCCTGACGCCGGCTGCAGCTTCTGAGGGCATGCGCAAAGTGTGTTGCGGATTGTTGGGGGCATCGGACAAGTTGAGAGGGATTCGATAAAGCCACGAAACCCGAGAGACAGATAGTGACTTCAGAAAAATCCCTGCGAGGTGATGGCTCGCAACCTGGCTCCCAACCTTAATGCTTTATTGCAGTTACTTTTCTGAGTGTAGGAGTGCTTCTTCAAGGGATCTCGGTCAGAACTGATGTACCTTGAGTAGCAAGGGATTTAGACATTGATGTGTGGGTTTTCTGTTTTGTGGGCTTGGGAATCGATGCTGGCGCGTGTGGCCGCCCCGGGATTTCGACTGGGCATGGGGCGAAATCCAAAAAGTGCGATGCAATGATGTGTATAAACACCGAGCGTGTTTAGATGCGTGAGTGTGTAAGATGGCAGGGGCTTGAAGTCCATGACTTCATGATATCAACGTGATGCTTGTGTAGCTCATTCACAATCGCAAAAAGGGGAAAGATGGTCTGAGATGCTCCGTCCAGCTTTCGGGAGCAAACTACCTTTTCACACGCAAAGGGTCACCACACAAAATGCATCACCTCGGAAGATCATCTTCCAACACTCTGGCATGTGAACCTCGACTTAAAAGTGTTTGCTTTGATTTGCTAGTGCAGACCACCATACAGATGGCTTTTGTTGGTTGCGATCACATACGTTGGCTTAAATTCACCTGCGGTGATGCAACTCCAACCTGACTTTGGCTTGCCGCTCTTCTGCACAGCGCTCCCACTGATTGAACTGACTCCTCCTATAGCTCGCAGGATTGCCAGTTCTTAGTCCTCAATCTCAATCATAAGTAGTCTTTCACACAGGCTGCAACATGAGGCAAATCAAGCAAACTGGCCCGCTAGCTCACGTCGACAGACAATGTATGCTCAAGACTTGTCCACCACAAGCTCCTGCGTCCGTACCCGGCTCAAGCTGACTTGGGTCTGACTTGGCAGTGTCTTGTCTCGAACCAGGCCCCTCCACTTGAGTTGCGTTTGCGTGTATTTTGCACTGGCTTAAACATCTTCGGCCTGACGCGTGGAGAGCTTCCTGGATTTCTGGAAAGGGGAAGTGGTGACCGGAGCTATTATGGAGTTTCAGCTGATTTCAGAGGTGCCCATTTCTCAGAATGCATGACAGTCCTCTACCACATTCTCTGCAAGTGCCACCTGCAGCTCAGAAGTCCTGGCTCCAGCAAGTCTGGAGTGCAGGCTGGACATGTATGAATGCACAGGCTATTCCTTGCAAGGAGAGAACCGAAAGAAGTCCTATTCTGGACTCTGTGATGTCCTGCCATAAGCCTTTGCAAGCCCGCTCAGCAAAATGATAGCAGTAGACTCCCGACAAAGAGTTCCAGCACGGCCTTGAGTTGACCCAAGCAGGCCCCCAGAGGCCTAAGCTCATGGAGCCCACCTGAACCCCAGAACCTCAGGATTGCTTAGAATGAGCAAGAAAGTTTCTTGAACACCCAGTCTTAGGAGCCCCAGGCCATTACAGGAATCCTGAAACTCAGCGAGCCAAGAGCGTGATGATGCAGAATCTGAGAACCTAAGTTTTTGATATTGCCAGCTGGCACTAGCTTGCACAGGCGCTCCTGGGGCCATGGATCCTGAGGCTCGCGGCACCATTCATGTTGGAACATGTTGGAATCCTTTTGATTTGCTCTTTTCATGAGGTCTGAGTCCCAAAGCCGAACTGCTGACCCTTTACGGATCTAGATTGCGAGTAGGGAATCATTCGAGCTCAGGAAGCTGTTTTAGGAAAAGTGGCTGAGCTGTGTGAACCGCGATCTTTAGCCATGACTCCTGCACGGGGATGCCCCCCCAAAGGACTTTGCGTAGTCACTGTATATAGCCCCAGAGAGACAGACTTTTCACTTTGCCCTGCTCAGTTGCGTTCGAAGCTCTCCCAACGCCTGCGCGTTGTGGAGGGTATCCGTGCTTTGGTTTCTTGGCAGGATATTCGGAGCCAAGTGCTGGAGAGTTTCAGTGCAGGGCCAACAGTCGTCAGGAGTTCAGTCTGGTTGCACATCGCCAGCTGAAGCAGATGCTGAAGAACCTGCTGACTGCTTTTTCAGGGCGCAACAGGCAACAACTTGGCTTGCGGCCATTTCATGTTGAGGAGAGCATGTCAGGTCCTGCTTGCATTGGGACCCAGGCACTCGCAAATGCGCCGGCTGCCCCTTGCCCCTTGGGCTTGAAATGAGGAGACGTGCAGGCCAAGGTTGCTCCAGGAATCCACTCCGCAAATCATAAAACGGCAATGTCTGGCTGTACTGTCGGCTAGGCTTGTTCCATCCTTCTCGGATGCCACTCAGGCGACCCCAGATTTCAAAGCTCCAGTTGGTTTTGCAGGTATGTCTTGACAGCTGGATGTTGTGATTGGCCGCAGAAGGCATTCGTACGGCGACATAATACCGCGGAAGCAGAAAGCAAAACAGCAAAGATTGGCAGACATGTGGGACAATAAGCCAGTATAGTGATGATAAGCAGCGGATATAGCTCCATTCAAGCATAAAGTAACAAGCTCCAACAACTTTGAGGCTGCTAGGGCAGGGTTATCATGTGGCCAAGCAAAGCAGGTTCTGTGAGAAGTTTCTAGCGACGACTGAGAGCTGGACAGAACACGAAAAGTGTGGGGAGTGTGTGGGCACATTGTCAGTCCGAGGTGCTGGCCAGCCTGGGCAGCGCAGACGTGTGCAGGCCATCATTCGTGGCGCACGAATCTAGGGATCATTGGCAAGCGCTGTGGGCTGCCTTTGTTCCTTCCTGGACAGCTAATTTGAGTAGGAAGCCTAAGATCGCCACAAGGCGTGATGAGATTTGTTTTGCTGAGCTGATGTCATGATCAGGTACATGCAGGTCGTTTCCTCTAAGCCTACCATGATGGAAGCAGTCATAGGTACCAGTTTGTTCCTAGACAAATACCTTTGGGTCTGCAATTGCAGGTCAACCGTCAATCCCACGATTCATTGAAGCAGAGTTCCCACAGCCATACAGGATCATTTGTAGCAGTTGAGCTTTACGTTGCTGTCGGCGTGCCGTCAAAAGTGATGGCAAGATAATGCAGAAGTTTGCCAGTTCGCACCAGAAGCTCATCATTGTCCCTTAAGTCAGAAAACTCAACGCACGAGTTGCCTACATCAATGCGCGGCAGTTAGTTGTGGATGTCTAGGCACAAACTGGCAATCAAACTGCTGAAGCTGGGACGGTTCAGAATGCTTCACTCGAGGCCCTGCTTTGAATCGAAAACTCAGGCTTCGCGCAAACTGCTGGAGAATGTGTGTATGTCACAAAGGCCTTTTGTGTTTGTGGGCAGCTGCATCTTGCTAGCAGGTGCCGCAGTGTTTTGACACAGCCGCTGAGCTAAATGGATACGGGTGCCTGTTAGACTCTTGTGTGCCGGGATTTTCCGCAGGGGATCAGGGAGATGGAGGTCCAACTGCACCCCACATCTCAGCACCTCAACATGAACTCGATGGAAAACCATCTGTGGAACCGTCTGAAATCCATTAGGGACAGCCTTCTACCAGCATAGAATGCAGTCAGCTTCACTAGTGCGATGCGACCTCATTTGGAACACTACCAAGTGCGCGACTTCCCCATGCATGCTGTTAAATTATTTGCGCTTTTGCAGTGCACCCCAGAAAAGATGCAAACCCAGCCTCAGCTCTTGACCAAATGAGTGGTAAACTTGCGTTTAGAGAGGTTCATGAGGCGGGCTCATGTTGGCACCAGAGATATCTTGTGAACAGCTTCGGCCAATGATGCCAGAGACGTGGGACAGAGCCCGTTGCTTGTGGCACGGATGCATGTTGACGCCCGCCTGAAGACAACTTAAGGACGCAGAGAGTTCACCTCGATTTCCACAGCAGGCGGTTCTTGGGATTCAAGGGAAAGGTGGATCTTTTGGGACTGGCAACAAAGACAGTTTCGATGGCCTTTTGGCAACAAGATTTCGCCGCGCGGCAACAACAAACAACAATTGCAGCTGCTGCTGCTGCTGCCGTTACTATTACTTTGCAGTCCTGCGCTGCCAGCTGGGGTACTTCTAAGGAAACTGCAGTCCGTACATGGGTTTGGAACTTTTCCGTTGCAAATAGATCTTCAGTTTTGAAAGCCACTGACATGAGCCGCAATGAATCTAACATCCATCTACCTTCAGAGATCTTCAGAGTGATCACGTACGACACTTGTTGCATACTCCTGTGAAGCTGGTACCTGTTTGTCGTCGGAGCAGCCCCAGAATGCAATCCCGGTACTTGCATGCGTCATCATGGGTCCAAACCATGGCAAACTAGTTCCATGCAGACCCAGTTCCATGATGAGCCAGCAGTGCCACAATTACAGCTTTTGGTGCCTTTTGTAACCTGTCGCAGTACATTCAAGTGCGGCTGCGCTGTGAATCCCGCACTATGCATCCCATGCATGAACTTAGATGCCTGGGGCTGCAAGCCTCTGTCACCCTTTACCCATTTATTGTCAACGCTCTTGTGCCCCAACCAACTCAAGATGCTGCCATCTGCCTCAGATTCACTTGCGCTCTCCACGACGGTCCCCAGCTTGCATGAAGATATGGGGTTTGGTGCGGGCAGACGAGAGATTTTGACGATAGTCTCTCGCTTCATGTTCTTAGAAACTCCGGGGTATGCCTCCAGGAGTGGTACCCAACAACAGCTTCAAATTTCCAATTCGTCTTCCTCATCATGTGATGTTGATGTTCACTACCGATGCTGTGAGATTGAGTTTGAGTGGCTTTGTAGTTGCTTGTTCGGCGAGTGGCTGTGTCATGTAGCTCGATGATGCAGTGCCTTGCTCTTTTCATGGTCCAGCTTCTGCTCGGGAAGTGTTAGCTATAGGCTATAGTCGGTATTTCATTCATGGTACGGCTTGGCAAGCTTAGTTTGGTCCTTGCTCCGGACTAATGCAACGAAAGGTCCTGTAGAGGCTGCCAAGACATGCCTTCCACGCCGAGCCCAAGTCTAGATCCTGAATGCAAAAGCATCATGTCTCAGCGCGGGACACAGTTCAAGCCCCATACGCCCCACATCCGAACTGCAAAGCTCAGCAAGCTCTGAGGTTCTCTCGAGGTGCGGGGGGAGCGAGGGTACATGCTGCTCTTGTCTTGATTTGTGTTCAAACAGCAGATTTGGCCATAGAAGTCGCAGCTAACGAGTCGGTAGCTGAGTTTTGCATTTGTTATTCAAGACTTTGCTGTAGTGTGGTGCCTGATGACGTCCGTGAGGTGACGCTGAGGTGATGTGTCTGGAATGCTGCCATGCACAATGAATCTCACTCAGCATTTGCTTGCCTAATCTTTCAGAGGAGATGCGCCGCGCTTGACGAAGCAGCCTTCCCGCAAACCTACATGAGACATGTTTGGCTACGGATGACAAAACTCTGTCCAGCAGGAACTTCTTCATCTTCAACACATGCCGAGCCTGCCAGAGTGCCCAAGAGCAGCCATGCACCTTTACCTGATTGTCTTGGGAGAAATGTCTTAGGTGATAGCACCTGTCTTGTAGAGTCTCGTCTTCCAGCGCCTTTATTTAGCCATCGCCATCAAGTTTTTTCACGCTAGACGCCCGACAGCAATGGCGACCTAATTCGAATTGCTGTCTCTGAAGCTGAGCTTTTCCACTCAAACACCTATTGGCTGCAGAATAATTGTCATGCTCCGCAAACGCGAACAGCTGTGACTGGAGTTCTCTCTTATGTGCGCGATTGTGCACCAAAGGACCAGGTGTCCGACCACTTGCAGCCAATATCTGTAACGGCTCCAGCACTGGAACTCTGCATGATTAGGTCAGGGCTGCGTGTTTATTTCTATGCTGAGTTTTGTGTTTATTATTCTCCCTGCGTCGTGCAGTCTAATTCGGAGGGTCCACGTGCAATTTATTCTGAGGCTTTTAACAATTATTCTGAGAGTTTCAGTATAGGAAAAGTAGTTAATTCCTTGGTCTGAGAAAGCAGGCAGAATTCCTGGGTGCTAGTTTTTATTCGAAGGTTTTATAGTGTTATATTCAGCCAGGGCTTTAGGCTGTGGGATCACGATACCACACCATACTGTCACCACCATGACGCGAGCACGCCACCACATCAAAATGCCACCCACACCAGCATGCGCTGACAGTTCACTACAAATCGAGCAAAAATCGGGGCTTCTGGAAAAAAAATCCTCCCTACATCTCAGAGCCAAAAACTGGGCACGGCTTAGGGGTACGATGTGCTCCGGAAGGTGTTCTTCTGGGCATGCTTTAGTTGCCCAATAGCATGGCTCAGCCCCAGTGCGTGGATCCGACTGCTCCCATAATTTTGCCCCAAATGGTGGAGGTAGGTAATCTGCACATTCCCCACTATGCTGCCACCACGCCACTATCACCGCCAAGATATTGCATCTTGGGGCAGCGCGGGTTGAACATGGGGCGAGGAATTGAGATGGGAGTCTCTCATGACAAGTTTTTTCGTGACGAGATAGGCAATTTACGTGCAAAGCTTGTAGGATCATGCTCCCATGTGCGGAGTGGGGGAGAAGACCACAGAATAAGAATAAATGCGTTGCAGAATATAGAAGAAACCCCATCTGAATTCCAGAGCGACCAGAGACTGAGAGAAAGAACCCTGTAGAATAAGAATAGCTACCCGAAGGACGGGGGAAGAAAGCCTAGAACCACAAGAATAGGAAAAAACCTAGCCTCTTAGGTGATGGTCTATGATGGTTGAAGGTGTAACAAATCGACAGGGCCCACACATTACCAAGGTATTCAACCAAAAGCTTACCAGATTCTGCCAGTTTACTTCTGGAATCTTCTGGATATTTCTGGGTTGACAATCGATGCCCTTGGGGGTCATGAATAGTGAGGCTGCAAGACAAAGCGCCTTCACCAAGGTTGAGCCTCCGATGACCAACTTTGCCCTTTGCTTAAGAGCAGTGGTCAATGCTTTCAAGGGTTTTTGGGTGAGGTGTCCAGTCTTGCATCTACGTGCCGGAGTTGTGTACAGTCTGTAGCAGAACAGCATTCAGGAAGAGCAGGGCTTGGGAGTTTCAGCAGCTTGGGCCCATTGCATGACGGCGCCTTATGTGTCATCTTGGCCCGTTAGCCCGGAACTGTGGAGCGCTGCAGTGCATTTTACAAGTAAGTTGCCCATGCAGAATGTTAATCTCTTGGTTCAGCGTTCTCAAAATTGCTCACTACTAAGACTTAGCGGCAAACCGGAGCATGTGTAGCATCAGTGCTGCTATTGTGTTGCCATTGCGTGGTCCCAGAAATTTCAGCTTACGTCTGACACCAGCTGTCTTTCCAGAGCCACATTGGTCCCTAGCTGACGCTGTGTACTGCTTCGTTGGCGTCATTTCCTGTGCCACGCATACTCTACAGTCTTCACTATCTCGCTTATTCGGATGCTGCTCCCACAACGATTTTCCAGGTGACCACCATTTGGGGACTGTTGATGGTGTGGGCTGGGCAGCAGAAGCTGGTTGCACATCCTTCCATCGTTCATACAGGTAAGATTTCGAGAGGGGTGGGTAGTTTGGCGCTGATCCCATACCTGAGTGCAGCAAGGAGCGCCTGCGGAGAGAATTGGCCCAGTTGGAAAAGGCGTGGGGAAGAGGGCACTGATCTGTGGTGGAGTAATTGCTCCAACATGAATGTCTTGCTTCCATTGATTGAGCTGCATCACTGAACGTGAGGGATATGTTCGGAGCTTTCACGAATGCAAGTGGGAGTTGACCTGGGGTGAAAAGCATGGAAACAAGAGTGGTTGCCATGCCCAAGATGTTTAAACTCCTGGGCTGTCAAGCTGGGCAGAAGCTTAAGCTACACAACTCCTGTTTCTTCGGCAAGAGCCCCGCTTACCCTACATGCATCGCTTGGGAAGGCTGCGCAGTGATAGCCATTAAAGTGCTCTGACATCGGGCCCGATCCTGATCAAATTAAGAGTACTGGCCTCCTACACTGACCAGACTCCTCACCTGGCCTTGCCGCAATTTAGCCACCGCAGGAGAGAGATCAAGCTTTTGAGGCTGCGGATGCTGCAGAGGCCTTTGCTTGGCAAGTTGTATGATCGAGCTATTTTTGCATCCATCTAGCAAGTAAGTGGGCGCTCGTCAGGGGTCTCCTTCGGTGCCTTCAAGAGGTTTCCGCTTGGCCAATACAATGTCGCGATGCTTATTCATGTTATCAGTACGGTTCAGAATGTATGTGTTACCACAACAACTTTCCTGGTTTCCAGATTTGGGGTGCTCAAAGCCGCGAGCCAATGAGCAGGATCACATTTGAAGTTGACTGACGGAGATGATCATGGGTTTGGCAAGCCGCTTCTAGGGCAATCCTGCAGTCAGATTGTTAGGCACTCAAGTCAATGATTTCCACGGAGGACTTGCCTGCGCAGCCGGCATAGTAGTGAAAAGACAGGGGATATGACCGCAACAGTCAGAAACAGCATCCAGGTCCTTGCTGTCAGGAGCAATCCTCGAGTTATCTCTCGTTTTTATTCTGTGGGGCGTGGGTTGGAGATTTGCTGTTGCCTTGGCAAGCTGAGTAACTGCTTCTGTCGCAAATCAGAACTCACAGACGTAGGTTTGAGGTTCCTGGACGTGCTTTGATCCCACTAATGTTTCCCAGGCCTTTGCTACGTTGGAACACGTTCGAGATTTGTGCTGCCTCCTCATCAGAACATGTATGCTGCTACTTCCGGTCCTGGAATTCACGAGAACTGCTTCTGTCATCACTTAAGTGCCCATCTGCTCTTTTCTTGGCGCTCGCTGCCAGCAACTTGTTGGTGGCCTCCCTTTCTTGCTCATCGATCCTTTCCACTCCAGCAAGTATGGGTAGGTTTCCAGAAGGGACTACTGGATAGCTTCCTGGTGAAAAGCATGGCGCGATGGCACCGGCTGGTTTACCATAGACAGGGTCGTAGCCTAACAGCTTCACTCGAGAATTTGCTCTCATGAGTCATGACAAACATGCAGTTGCCTTCTGAGTTAGAGCATTGAGAGCGACTTCTCAAACAGTAGCCTATATATAAATGATGGTCCCTATTTAATTGGCGTGACTTCACTAGTTCAAAATGGCCGACATCATGATGGGCTTATCTAGTAAGTTTCGCGCCTGGCAAAGGTAAGTGCTGTCATTCCTGCTTGGTTTCGTCTCTGTCGATAGGTCTCTCCCTCCATCCGGCGTTCTTGCACGAACTAACACTTCTAACGCGTCGATGTTGACATTGACATGTTATGATGTTTGGCCGCGCAGCTTTACGTTTGAGGAAGTCTCCGCGACTAGGTGCGCAATCTGTAGTTCGCTGCCACTGCATCCTCAAGCCACACGTGTCTCGGAGCCGGAGGGTGATCACTGGCATTCCGAGTTTTTTTCCCGGAACGTTGGGCTCTTCGGCCCGTGTTTGACTACACCAACCTTCTAGATTGCAAGCGACTCAAGCTACTCGCCACAAGGCCGCGCAGGCCGTGCAAGCAGTAGGCACTCGCCAGAAGCCTTATAGGATCTTAGAGCTTAAGACCAGCCTCGCAGCCAAGAAGCTGGACCTGCCTTTGAGGCTGCTGCCCGTTCTTGGGGCGAACATTTGAATGCCAAGGTTGGTCAGCTTGAAGATGGCTGCACAGGTGTCAAGTCTAATCGTCAGGCACCGTAAAGTCAAGGCGACGTGATGCGAGATTGGTAGGCAAGGTTAATTGAACGACTTGTCGTTTGAGAGGGTGCTTGGCATTTAAGACGCGTCCCTGACTTCTTCAGATGTTTTGGAGCAGAGAGGCCTTTGTCTGCGGAGAAATTCGGTTGACTTATGTTGACTCCCTATGCCCATCCTTGCCTATCCTGTGAGATGAGGCCTCAAGACTGCCTGAAGACACCTCAAGCTTCGGAGCTGCCGGCTGCCTGCCGCCCACACACGAAATGAAGCAAAAGACTTCCAGCAACAGGCTGTCCAGCTTCGGCGTCTCTGCTGCTCGATGAATTATGACCAGACTGCAGTCCGGGGGCAGGCGAGCTTAACGTTGAAGCTTAGGACAGCAAGTGTATGGTGCCACCTGCCGCATGTGCCGACACATTTGTTATACCAGATGGCTGGTTTCCTAACTAGACATCCAGTGGAAGGTTTCTGTCCTCCGTGCACGATGCGATGCAGATGAAGGCTGCTGTCCCAGCCGGTTCATGGCAGATGGTTCAGAGGATCGCGGAATAAGTGTCCTGGAAAACAGGTTTTTAAGCATTTAGGCCCCTCGGTGCAGACCTGAAGCGCGGCGTGCACGACAAGCATCTCCAAGCTACGTATGGACCTCTGGGATGGATACTGGCCAGCGCCCGTTCAGTATCTGCGGAACTTGCAAGGGCCCTTCAGATCCTTCAGTCATGCAGTTCTCTGCTTGTTTTCTTTGGGCCCAAGCTGTATCCCAACTGGTGCACTTGTCCTATCGGAATGGGTCTGTCGTCTTGCCACACAGTATGACATTTGATCTGGAGTCCTCTTGGTGTAGCCTAGAAGCATTGCATTTTCTTAGATTTACTAATCGAACGTTGAACTCGTTTTCGCCCACTGTGGTCGGATAACCTTGAGATAACAGCTGCTCAGAAGAAAGTTTCCGGCAATCTCTCCAGATAGGCATACAAGTCCCGCCTCTCTGCCGTTCGACTCGGCAGTACTGTCCAGGGGGTGAGGCAATCGACTCGAGTGGAGAGGCACGATCGGGGTGTAATCCTTCCTTGGCCAGGCATTTCCAGGGCGCTGTGCCGTGCTGATTTCATGATGTCCAATCTAAGGGTCGAGCGCAACTTTGAACGCCTTATTGTCAGCAGGACTGCGGGTTCTAGTGCCATAGATCCACTTGGTCCTCCGGTTCTTTGTTGTTAACGGCTCCCCATCCCTAAGTGCTTCCTGGTTGCATTCCTTGGGTAGCTCTGCGCAATGCTTCAACCGGTGCATGTTCGGTTACATACAGATGAAGGCTGGAGCAGGGGCTTGCGATTCTGATGCGTGCCCCGTGTAATCTGCAGACTTTGAAGGGATGAGTTCATCCCTATCAGACCATAGGGTTCCATTTTTTCTAAGTAGCGTGTTTCTCTGCGCTTCAAAATCTTGACCCACTTATTGAGACGTCTAGTCGTTGTGGTCCCCGGGTCTCAGGGAAGCACCCATGGTATTCCCGCGTTTGGTCTATGAGGACTTCTTGAGTGCTGTGATTCCAGGAGGACTTTGCAGCTCCCAAACCCGACCTCCTACATGATCCTAAAGATGTTGGACTCACTCGTCCTTTTTTGTGTTGAGCACATTCCGGGCCAAGATACAAAGAAACTCGAGACTTTGGTAACCTGGCGTGCTCATAATTTGCCGTGGTCACTCATGCTGGCACGAGGTTTGCTGTGCTTACCAATGTAGAAAAATCCACGTCTCAAGCATCCCGACTGCAGTACATGGATTGAGATCTGTCTCGAACATCACTGTCCATAAATGTAGGCACCTCAAACTCAGAGCAGTCAAGCCGGATAAGTCCTAACGACAAGTTGATTCTCTCGGCAACTCCCAAAACCTCCTCGCGAATCAGCTCTCCCAACTTCATGCTCAAATCCATGACCTCACGGCGCGGGACACAGTCTGCAATGGGGAGCTCTTCAGGATCCTGTAGAGCAACAAATGAAACCGGTGGCAATGGAGCAGTAGCACTGGCGGCAGCCATGGCGGTAGAGGTCGTCACTGTCGTCGTCACTGTCGTCGTCGCTGCCGTCGTCGTCATCATCGTCAGGGTCGTGGTCGTCGTCAGCAGTAAGAACAAGCCCGCCGTAGTACTAGTCGTGGTGGTGGTGGTGGTGGTGGTGGTGGTGGTGTTGGTGGTGGTGGTGGTGGTGGTGGTGGCGGTGGCGCAGGCGGTGGCGGGGGCGGTGGCGGTGGCGGTGGCGGTGGCGGTGGCGGTGGCGGTGGTGGTCGTCGTCCTCGTCGTCGTCTCGTCCTCGTCCTCCCTGTCCTCGCCCCCGCGGCCGCCACCGTCGTAGTAGTAGTAGTAGTAGTAGTAGTAGGAGGCACGCGGCGGGGAAAAAACCCGCCCGAACACGACACGCACGTGCCGCAGGGTCTGAAGGTGCTGGCAGGTGCAATGAATTTGAGCGG
>CAJNIZ010001225.1:37160-47624 GCA_905231905.1 Symbiodinium pilosum | reverse complement strand
CCCGCCGGGGACCTAGTAGTAGTAGCAGCAGCAGCAGGAGTAGTAGTAGTAGTAGTAGTAGTAGTAGTAGTACCAGCAGCAGCAGCAGCAGCAGCAGCAGCAGCAGCAGCAGCAGCAGCAGCACGTAGTACGTAGCACGTAGTGGCAGCAGTAGTAGGTGGAGGAGCAGGAGTAGGACTAGTTGGATCTTCAGCATTCGTTTTACTGTTAGTGTAACAGGAGCAACAAGAGGACAGGAACAGTTCTGGCAGGCCTTTTTTTCTGTGACGCTTTCATATTGGGGTCCAGCTTTTGTTGAAAGATGTGGCTCTGGTTCCTCTTAACCTCTCTTCTCCTCCGCCTCTGGTCCTATGGTCAGTTGGTCCTCTGGTTTCCATAAAGCAATGCACTCCGATAGCAAAATGTAGGTTCTGTGTGTGCAAGAAAGGACAGATTAGAGGAGTTGCAACCCCCACCAAGCTTCCCGCTTCTTCAAAGCCCCGCGTGCTTGCCTCACGGAGCAGCACGTGGGCACTTTGTGCAATACGACGGGGCATCCCATCTCCAAATCCCCGGTTCCTCAAAGAGAATTTGCTTGGAGTCCTGATCTGGTTTGAAAAGAATACGGGTACAGACTTGCAAGGGTGCTATACGAAGGTATTGCGTGGGTTTCGGCCTAACAGGCACCATAAGCGTGCCAAAACATACTCCCGGGGCCTGCACCAGTGCATCCCTGAAATGATTTTTGAGAGCTGCTTTGCATGAAATATTGCAGGCAGCAGTTTTAAATCTCATCGAGCGCAGAATCAACATGCAGCCGCGCTATCGCCCAGGCCCAATTTTCGGAGCTGCACGAACAGCATATGTCACTGGAGGTTGGGTGGCTGCACTGGTGGTTGTGAGACAGCAGGATGCATCATTTGTGAGGAAGAGGCATGTGCAACCCAAGCACGTACAGAGTATGCATTGTCTGATCGTGATTTTCTTGTAGGAGCGAGCCTCCACACCGAGCATTGAAATGTTAAAAGGCTCACAGGTGAGTGCACCGTTCTACATCAAGTGGACCAGTGTGTCAATTTGCGCAGGATATGCCGAACCAAGAAGACTTGTAGATTTCAGCGAGCGCTGCAGGGAAGACCTTGGAGCCGGTCCAGAATTCGGGATAGCATTGCAGTTAGGTGAATGGATTTCGGAGTTGGAAGATCTCATGGCCAGAGTTTGGGCGCGCATTTCCCTACACAGAGAGCTTTGGACTCGCGGAGTCTCGCGGCTTGACGATATGACGGTAGATAGAGCGAAGCACCGCATCCAGTTCATGTCAGGTGCTCCTGTTCAGCCAATTGTAGGAGCCGCCTCCAAGAGCCAACAGCCGATGTTGTAATTAGGAAGATAAGCCCCGTACCTTACACTTTGACTTTTCTGTCAAGTAGGCTCTTTTGTTCGAGCATCCACATAGCCCTTGGAGTTGACTATGCAGTGGATTGCCATTACAAATGGCTGGAGGCCTGGCGAAGACAATTTGACGGAGAGCCATCCAAAGTGTAGATCCGTGTTCATAACAAAGCTGTCCGGTGTCAACGAGTTTCTGTACACTCTGAACTCATCAGCAATCGTTTCAGCATGAGGAATCATGCTGACAAATGAAACCATGCTTCACAACTTAATTTTGGACACCTGTTTGTCCAGCAGTTCGTACCAGAAATGTGGTTTTGTGTTTCGCAGCGAAGGGATTGTAGCGTGCAATTCATCGAAAAACATCAAACAGAGGCGCTCTTCACCACTATTAAACCGAAGGGATGTTGATTTAGGCAAGAGTCTCGATCCTTTCTGATCTGATTGCATCCTTGCGGCCGCAGCAGTCAAAAGCTTTGCATTGTTTCATGCAATCACTGAGCCAGACCCGTGCGAGCTCCCTTCAGAACGTCCTTGAAGTGCAACTTGTCGAGGACGGTGCATGCGTTTCAGTCATTGTATTGTCGGAGGAGGGAAGTAAAGTGCAAGGCCAGCACTATGCTGCACAAGTGGCTTTCAGAGCTTGTTAACAAGTTAGGAATGGCGTCTATTATTGTCAGCCCAGCAATATGGGGCTTCATGAGGGGGGGTTAAAGGTTAGAGTAGCGCACTCGAATCCTATGAGTCCTTGGCCAGCCACAATTACAGTGTGGTAACTTGTGTGGTGGGGAGGGTGTTGGATTTTGGAAGTTCGTCTGAACTCTGATATCCCTTGATACGGCACAAGTGTTCAAGTCGTTGAGCTGGCTTCCCGAATTCAAGCATGGAGCTCTTCAATTCCAAACTGTACGGAACCTCTTTCATGCCTCTACAGAATACAACCGGAGATGCAGGTCCAGGGCTATTCAGATCAGAGCAATTGCTCTGACATGGCATGAGAGCCATGTCCGAGCCTGCAAGATTTTAATTGATTTCTGGTTTCTGATTGGACATGCATGGTGAGGCTGTCCGTTCATCTAGATGGTTCAGATTCAGCACTTTCAACAACCTGTAGTACGATGGTCACTTCGGAAGTCTGTGTCAAGCGTGTATTTCGATCCTTTGGTTGTCCCGCTGCTAAGCTAAGTCTCCTGGGTCCGTGCTTGCGGTCACAACGTCCGTGCCACCTGTAGCAGGAAGCTGAACTGCGCCGTTTGCTTGAAGAGGTCTGGGTCTCAGCCTGCAACCGCAAACTGCGAGACGGCTGCCCTGGGCGTTCGCAACTAGTGCTGATATAATTGCTGATCATAATCATAGCGCATTAGCTCAACCCCCTGCACTCACACCAGGACCTTGACAGTCAACCTGCTAGTGACAAGTGTCCAATTCTCGTCAGTAGTTTTAGTATAGGAAGGTAGTAAGGTAGTGTGTAAGCAATAGTACAGGAAGGTTGTGTTTGCAGTTGCCAGTCGCCTCGCTAGCATACTGAGTCTGCCTAACGTAAGCACCGGGTCGAAAAGGTTCATGCAAAATGAGCAATGGACCTGCAGGCGGAGGGTCGAGGGCAAATATTGCGTTTCCAGATTTTGTTGACTTCAGAACCAGGAGGTTGCAGTGGCAAGAGAAGGAAGTGCGGCTACCAACAAAGGGCACGGTGCAAGCACTGAACAAATGTTAATCTCAGCATCCCAGCTCCTGATGAAGAAGCACTGTTTTGGATATGATTTCGTGATGCTTGTAGCCTGCACGTACAGTACCCATCTGGATGTCCTTTTCAGCAGTTTTTTTGTTGTTGTGGTCTCGTCCCCGATCTTTCCATTGATTTCCGGGCATGTTCGCGATCCCCCATGCATAGTAAACCAAAGTCCCATGTCAAGTAATTTTACAAAGACGACCAGGGTAATTGTAATTCAGGTCAGAACAAGCCCTTGTCAACGGTCATGGTATAGAAACTCCTCCAGTTCCGAGTTTGCTAGATTGCATGTGCACTGGAGGAAGAACTGGAGAAGCCATCATGTCACATGATTTGGAAGGTGGTTTTTCATCCAAGACAGACTTCAGTTTACCAGGGCTGCCATTCATTGGCGTATTCCTGATCCCAACGGTGCTTTTGAAGGCGCATGTGCCACACAGGTCGGCTCCTTCATGGCCACTGTTCAGTTAGTACAGTACGGATTCAGGGCCTGTGGTTCTCACTAGCTGCTACTAGCTCAGAATTGGACTGGTGAGTGTAAGCTAACTTCCATCAAGAACCATTCACGACAGGCCGAGCGCCAGCACCAGCCTTCCTCCAGCTCCTCCAGCTCCTCCAGCTCCTGCATGAATCCAAGAAAGGGGGTTTGCGGAAACTAGCAACAACTAGCATCCCCAGCTATTCGCAAGCCTCGAAACGTACGAAGTGCAGGTTGGACTCCTATACCTAGGTGTATTATGTATGTACATTTGACGGATGCAGGTTTCCCTGACAGTATCAGCTTTGACTCTTGTCTAGGTGGTTATGAGCTTGATGGAGAAGGGAGAGGAACACCATCTTCGAAGCAATTGACGATACCACATCCTCATCCGCAGCACGACCTCTTTGGCGCTGGCAAATGAGGACTTCGCTACCCAAGCAGTGTAGTGCACTCGTCATGGTTAGGGTAAAGCTGTATATCATGCACAGCATTCGCGAAACAAACTCAGTGGATCTACAACTCAGATGGGCTCCATTGCAAACAGTCTCGCTTTGCATTGGCCTGCCTAAACCAACAATGAAAACCAAACTAAACACTACGCGCATTTTCAGCGGTTTGCATTAGATGCGCGATTCGACCTTAGCCTTGCCTTTTCAGGGTATAAAGCCATCTCAGCCTTGGAATTTCTGGAATGTTCAAGATGTCCCTGTAGCCAGTGCTCCGGAAGATTCATCACCCGCCCCCATTTCTGTAAATCGGGCTGCAATCAAGCAAGTGCGTGGCGCATGCATGTCGCTAATTGCCAATACTCGCGGGATGCTGTTCTATGTTAGTCTTTGACCTTCTCCAGGGCACGTCATATCTATGCTCACTGTTGATGGCGAACCCATACTAATTAAAATTCCTCTTGCCCTTCTTGGATATACACATGCTTAAATTGCTCAACCTGGATGATTTTTAATGAAGTGACCATCATGAACCATTTCATTATTTAGATTTATTGCCAAGTTGGGGCGCCTTGTGTTACTAGGCGTCGGCTCTTGGTTCAATACCTTGAATACTTCATCACGACTCCAAGCTTCAATTCCGTACACGATGAGATAAGACTAAAGGCTCTGAATCTACAAGTACTGTTAAACAGGACCAGTGAGTCTTGCCCGCATTTAACTTATACAGTGCATGAAAGCGTCAACAGTAGCACAATCATTTCAGCCGTTCCGAATTTCTGAACCCGGCCGGAGTAATCTTGCAACCGCATCACCCCAATGTCTAACACCTAATGCGCCTGCAGCCCTTTGGGGTCACCGGGGTTGAAGAAGCGGCTGGAGTGGTTATGGCGCCGACTACCGCGGCAACTTGGCGCAGTGAACACGATGTTCTTCAAACCTTTGATTGTGGTTGATGTTGTCCGTCAGTTCGCTTTCCATGCAGAGCCCCTAGTATACAATACTGGTGTACTAACTTCAAGAGTGCGGGATCTTCCCGAACGGGCTGGCACATTGGCCTTGCCTTTGCCTGATTCGACAGGTGTCATTGCAACGTCATAGCAGATAACAAACATTGTTGTCGACGTCGTTCGAAGTTCCAGGTGAGCGCATTGCAGAGGTCGCACAACCGGTAGATGTGTACTCTTTCGCACAATCGAACGTGAAGTTCCGCTTTTCTCGGCGCAGTCGGGAGACCAACAGCCTTTTGAATCTCCCTGATCCCATCCGTAGCCCTAGACTTGACATTCGCAAATGCTCAAAACATGTTGCCTTCAATTTCAGAGTCTAGCGAGCGGGGTTGTGCCGTTCGCTGGCGTGCATTCAAGGACCCTGACTTGAATCCAGGTGGAGTTGTTACAGCACATTTGGACTAGAAATCCTATGGAGGCATTCTGCCAAAGCTGTGGAGCCCTTATTCGGCCGTGGCGATTGTTAGAACTCATGGCTGACATTTTAGTAGACGGGCTTGCAGCTGACAGTGACACCAAGCAGGGGAATTCAACTATTCAGCCTGCAGCTGGTCTCATCTCCATGTCCCAGTTGTAACTCCAGGCATCGAATCTCTATTCCGAGTAGATTGCGCTTGAAGCTTTCTAAGATTCTTGAGTGTTCAGGCATGGCTGTTGCTGACTCAGCCAGCATATTCATGCTCCACAGAAACTTCCTCTTTTCAAGCTAACTTCTATTCAGACTTCGTAGAAAACGTCATGCGGGTGCAGGATTTCAGGATTATGCCTGACACACCTGCGAAGTTTGACAACAGAAGGTGCTGCTTTGCCTGTTCGGCTTTGCCGCTGCGTCCGACGAGAGCTGCGCGCTGCAGGCTGTAGACGGTTGCTGCTCTTGTTTTGCCTTATCTTGCCCTATCTAGAAAGCTTGGGAATCGAACTCGTGCTCATATTCCCTTTGTTCTCCGACTCATGCAATGGCAGATCGTGAGCTGGCTTGCTTACTTGTGCACAGGGGGGAGATTTGGAATGAGACAGCGGATGGTTCTTGCACTGGTGTTGCATGATGCATCCCCCTCATCCTCATGCAGCACGCACCCGTGTCTCAGCAGGCATGTCCTTTGCTATGAAAGTGAGTGTGTGTGGACTCAGGGCATTCAAGCAAGTGGATATAATGGATATGGGATCAGTGCAAAGGCGAAGTAGGGATAGGAGATACGTGTCATCCACAGATCCAACGCAAACGCGTATCAATGGGGGGGAACACACAGTGGGGATCAGCAAGAAATGCGCGCCACCTTCTTGCCACCATTCACAAGGCCCGCACGTGTCCTCTAATAGTTCTCTCGCCTTCCTGACACGTGCCTTCAAGATTCCTGGCCATGGTGTTATTCCTGGCGCTGAACCCATCCTGGACCCTTCAAAGTAGCGCCACCAGATTCATAAGACAGTGTGTGGAAAGATGAGACTCGGAGTGAAGCAATGGGACTTGTCAACATGTTCAGGTGCATTCCGTGAAGGGGGATGCTGATCTTGATGTGGATCAAGACCCCGCAGCGGCTGCTGCCCCGGCCCAGGACCCAATGAAGGTTGGCGGACTGTCCAGGGTTTGTAAGGTGTGATGAAAAATTGTGAGAGCATGGGGCGGGGATCCTAAGCCTTTGAGCCTCGTAGTTGAGGTGCGCTGAGTGTTAGGTGGGACTGAGAGTGTGAAGGGCATACCATCCATAGTATTCTGGCTCTGAAGCTTTTCTCGATTTCAGTGATCTGCTGCTGTTCAACGGCGGTGCCATGAACCAAGCCTAGCAAGAATGCAGCAGCACATCCGGATAATCGCAGTGCAGCTCCAGCATGAAGCCACACCGTCTGAGCCAAAAGCAGGATCATTAGTGTTTTCTAAAGTTCGCCCAGTTTTACGTAGGCCATGGAGAAATTTTTGCCGAACGAGACGAAGACTGTGGACGCGGACGTAACCCCGGAGGCTTGCTGCTGAGGGCTAATAATAAGACTACAAGATGATCCAGGTTCATAGCAGAGTCCCAGTTTTCAGATGTTTTCAGGTTGAAGGAGTTTGCAGCTTTGGGATCGCACTTGTTTTTGAAGCTGTAGCTCCCAGCAGGGTAGGATCTTGGATGCACGGCATTGTAAGATCTACCGGCGCTGTTGAATCTGAATGATCAAAATGATCAAGGGACCGTTTTGGCATACTCCGCTCGCTGGCTGGGCAAATGCAAAAAATCGTCACTGCGATCTGATTACAACCTTACTTAGTTTCTGAATCGGCAGCTTTCTTACATGTTGGGTTGACTGAAGAGTTCTTCAAAACATGAACGGACATTTGATAGCAACAGCCTGAAGCCCGGGAGTATCAGAAATCCTGATGAGATACCATTAGTTGCTGCAACAAATTATGGACATGAGGTTTTGCGGGATTCGTGAATCTGACCCGGAGACAATTTGCAAATTCTGAGTCATTAAACCTCACGGAGACTCTGTCAGCTGACTGAAAACCTTGGAAAAACTCCCTTACACATGCCAGGTACTCATCGGAACTGGCGTAGACAACGGTGCATTCTCAGTGACGAAGGTGATCTTCAAGGCCCTGGTGCCTGCTGCAGTGCTTTCCTGTCTCGGCTGCAATAGATTAAAGTACCTCTGCGATCTGGCAGCTTCGAATCAGACAGGCAAAGCCCGTCTCGGTAGTAAATGGTGCAGCAGGTTCATGCCAATGAGAAAGTCTTGGAATCTCACTTACTTACCCTAAGTAGTCGTGGATACCCCTATACTTCCACCGGTTCGATTTAGAGTTCCCCTTGCGCCCAGAATCTTTGAGGACAGCCAGATCAACATGAAGAATATCATGGACATGATGAACTCCATGCAGATGCCGGGGATGGCGGGGATGGCGCCAGCAGGGCTTCAACTTGAGGCCGGAGATTTTAAGTCTCAAGGACAGTGGCACAGCGTTTTTGTGGAGGGTCAGGTTAGAGGTCGGCGGTTTAGTAGTGGCGTTTGTTGCGGATTTAGCTTATCCAACAGAGCAGGTGTGCTTTGCAGGCTGCATGTAGAGAAGAGGCTTCTCCAAAGCCGTTCAGCATCAATCAGCATACGACAAGTTGGGACCTACGCTTTCACAAGATCATGGCCTTGCAGTTGAGACTGAGTGTGTAAGATCATGTAGGCCATCGTGGTTGTAAGGTGAGCTTTTGGTTGAAGGTCCTGCAGGTGTGGTCTTAGAGATTGGGTACTGAAGGATGAGGTTCAGCAAGGTCTGCCATCCGAGGTTCCAACGTCAGGAAGGTGTCCTTTCATACGGTTCATACACCTTCCGTTTTGGACTGAGACCAAGCGCTCAAACTAGGTAAGCTGCACAGCAACCCTTGCATACCCTTGCATAGGTGACGCGTCCCCAGCAGTTGCCAGACAACCATGCTACGTGCACAAAGTAGGCAGTCCACGAAGTTGTCAATAGCTCTATGGTTTGTTAAACGGGCTTTACATACATTTGACGCTATCAAATTCCGAAAAGCTCAAAACAAGATTGCCTGACAACATCTCCGTCAGCCTGACCACTGTTTGCTGTCAAGGCCGCCGAAGCAGACTCTGAGTTGGCCGCGGATTCTTCTCAGTGGTTCCGTCGCTGGAGACGTAATTCACATCAAGATGAAGCTACCTCACATGAAGATACTTCGAAAGAAGAAGAAGCTGGAAGCACTGAGACGGCTCAGCCGACTGAAGAAATTGAGGGCGGTGCTGAGTCGTCTCAGACGACTCAGCCTCCTCAGCCTCATCGTGCGGCTCTCAGTTTTCGCATGTTTCACGATTTGCTCGACCCTGCGTCAGGTCAAACAATTTAGTGTTGAGGTTAGGCTTCTCTGGCTTGAGTTTCAATTTTTGATCTTTTGGCTGGCTGCCAGTGCCACAGCAGAACTGCTGACCGTGAAGCGTTGTTTTAGGGCATGTGCTAGAAGGAACATTCAAAATCATGCAGGGTGTGCCAACTGGAGGGTGCGTTGGATCTGCAGACAGAAGCGCTGACCCTTTGAAGGGCCCATATGCCTTTTGTTTGGTACTTGTTGCCAGCAGCCTGTAGCTGTACAAGCCCACCGTGGCTAGGAGCCTCAAAGGGTGCAGGTGGGGTGCCTTGTCTGCTACACTGTACATCAGCACCTCAGAGCAGAACGACAGAGTCGAAAACACAAACTCCAGAAACCATGACATGACAACAAGAGAAGGATATCTCACAACCAATCTCCTCAGAGTGCCGCAGCTACCCTAGGCCACGGCTGGGCGCCATTCGGAAGGATGAGGGACGCAATGCAGAACATGAAGACGAAGATGGAAACCGCCAGGGAGAGGATGCAGAAAAAGATGAAAGCTGTCAGAGAGAGGATGCAAGTGGTGGCAGCCAAGATGAGGGCCAGATTGGAAAAGATGAGGGCACGATGGCAGGAGAGCTTGCGGCTGTTGGATAGCAATGATTGTCAGCGGTACATTTGCGCATTTCCAACACCTTATGTCATTTACTAAGGTTCTGCACGCGGGGGTTTGGAGAATTTCGGTGTGCAGCAAAAGTGTCAGGCTTGAAACGTCAGGTTTGCAAGGTGCTTGATGAGTTGCGATCACAGGCAGGTCTCAAGGGCAAGGCGCACTTCTTGACTTTCAAAGCCTTGCAAGAACTCCCTCTCCACGCCTGAAAATTAAGACACAGGACCCAATTCTTATTGCCGGTGAGCCTCCGACCACTTATTCTTGCCATTGTCATTCTCATCGTGAGGAGATCCTGGTGGAGATGCAGAACCAAACTTCGCAGTGTGTGGAGGCCATATGCAGTGTTTTAGAGAAGGACCCGGACGGCCTCAGGCAATACTCCCAGGATTTGGATGGTGCCTAGCGCTGTGCGTGGATGACAAGGGTTTCGTCCTGCATTCGGCTAAACAAGCCATGTCGTGACCTTACCCGCATCCTGAAGAGAACTCGTAGGTCAGAACGGGAGCATTTTGCTTGCGAATTGTACTTTTCTTCGAGTGGTTAAGAACAGGCAACGACCCAGAACGGTAGAGGGCTTGGCCGCGTGCATGGTTCTGGGCTTATGAACGAATTTCTCGTGCAGTCATAAGTCATAATGTGCCCATCCCGCGAGCACGGGCGACCCTGATCCGACCATTGTACCCTGAAGCTTGGGCTCCGCGCCAAAGTCCGCTATTTCCCGGAGAACGAAGCGTGGCTCGGCGAAGCTCATGAGAGTATCAATTGCTGAGATTCATATGAGGGTTGTCCAAAAACCCTTGTCTATAATTTTAAATCAACTAAAACCAGGTATAATGTAATTTGTCAAAAGCCCTGCGCGCGCAAGCTCCGCGCAAGCACGGCGCAAGGTTGGCGCAAGGGTTCGAAAACGCTCATGGCATTATAGTTGTTGTGTGATGAGCCTGCACGAAAACT